>JAQGCX010000569.1:0-15632 GCA_034700205.1 Plectus parietinus | reverse complement strand
CGCATGTACAAAACATAGTAATCAATAACCTATGTTTTGTACATGTGCCACGGGATGTTCCACGGAGTATAATCACGGCCTCAGCAAACCGACTGACCTTCAGCAAAGTTTCTTCCTCCATCGTCGCCAGCAATATATTTTCAGGCTTGAGATCGCGATGAGTAATACCATTTCGGTGCAGGTACTAAAACATTAACGATCAGCATAGCAAGCGACGAAAAATCGTCAGCTTTCAAGGGCTTTGCAATTCGTACACCTGAGTCAAGATTACCTGAATAGCTTTGAGCATTTGGTAGCAGTAGAACTTGGAGAGAGACTCGCCCAGACCACGACCCTTTCGTTTCTCATCGACGATGCGATCGAACAGCTCTCCTCCGTCCACCAACTCCATCGCGATGAACGCGTGACGACCCGAGTCGAACATGTCCTCCACTTCGATGCAGTTCGGCTGAAATAGGAATTTATTCTCAAAGCGAAGACGAATGGTCATACATGTTTGATCGCTCGCATGATGGCGATCTCTCTGCGGACCTGTTCCGCCGTGCTCTGCAATTTAACGGGTTGAAGAAGCTAATTGGCACCGCGACGAACCACTCTGCCGGAGATTTCGCTCTTTTTCATCACCGAGCCCTTGTCGATCACTTTGATGGCGACGCGACGCATTGCATCCGCCTTATCGTAGGCCAACATCACTTGTCCCATGGCTCCACTAAACAGAGCATTCCTCAAAATAAACAAGAGCAAGAAAACTCTGTACCGGCCGAGCTCCTTGGACGAGACGACATACTTGGCCTTCAGCTCGGCGGGGTAGATGCTCTTGGCCGTGTCGTTAAGCTCTTCCATGTAAGTGAAGACTGCAATAAGAAAACCAGGATTAACAATCATGTTGTCAAACGTTCGAACGGCAACACTTACATTTCCATTTTATGTGACCGAACGCGAGCACATCGTTGCTGAGCAGCACGCGCGACTTTCCTTTGCCGACAAGTTCGTCGTTGACGAAAGTCCCGTTCTGGCTGAGGTCGCGAAGAATGGTCGTATTATTTTCCTGAAATACTATAACAATACAACGCTGTTCAAGATCATCAACAGAGCATACGCGAACGATGGTGGCGTGGTGCTTGCTAATCCCAAAGTAGATGGGTCTGTTCGAGTCTTTCAAGGAGGCGAACGCGAAGTCGACGCTGCCTTCTTCTTCGCATCGACCCATCTTGAATTCCAATGTTGTCAGAGCTGAAAACCCAAATTATTCGCTGCTATGAAACCCCATTCATTGGCATCAAAAAATTGGAAAAGCGACTAATAACACATGGTGGATTACAATAATATTTTAAGCAGTGCAAATAGAATTGTCATACGGAAGTTGGGTATGCCGGTCATGAGTGACAAGAGCATGCCGTACGAATCGACGGCCAAGTCGCCCTCGAAGAGCGCTTGCGAGTCGGGATCTTGCGTGGCCGACATCGTTGTGCAACTTGAGCAGCTACTGCATGCCTTGCAAGTGGGCAGATTAGTCGGACATCACCTCACCTCAAAGACAAACACCGACAATTCAATAGTTAACAGGCACTCACGACCGGACGCGGGCCCCCAGTCACAGCTCGCGCCGAATGCTAAGTAAAGCCTGAACAGTAAACAAAATAATAATCGAATTTTTACAGCAAAATAAGAAAAAACTGACAAAAATCAATTAGAGATTCTTATTAAAATTATTAGCGCTTTATTTTTCCATTTGATCATCTCTCTTGCGAAGAAAATGCATAAAATATATGCAAGAAAGCTAAAATGTTTTCCAGATTCAAATCTGTTTACAATAAGGTTAAGGGCTAATAAAAGAGAGCGAGGAACGTGCGCGCGGTCGTGCGTTTTATTCAGATTTCCTCTCTGTTTTTCTCTCAGAATACTTTAAACTTGATTACTTAATAACCGGAGGAAAGAGCGAAGCATGTATTTGTCATGAATTTGGTCATATTTTCAACTTTGCCAATGTGCCCAAATAAGTAGTCGAAGAAGAGAGAAAGGGCAAGAATGCCGCACGAAACGGTGGGTCAACTGGACATCGCGCTGGGCAACGGAAGAAGCTCCAGTCTGCTGGCCGATGACAGCGACCCTGAGGAAGATGCGACGATGGCGGAAGAAGTCCCTTCGCAACAGACCTGGACCGAATTCTGCGAGAACTACTCAAAGTCTGTGGCGTATGATTTTGCACAGAGCTGGTTCAACTTCCTCGCCGAGAACATTTCTTGCTCAGCTAGTGAGAAGGACGCGTCCCACAAGTTTGTGTCCACGTTCGCGTCACACTTTGAAAACGAGGCGCGTCGCATCTGTCGAAGCTCTCGACTGCTCAACGGAACGACCGACCCGACGGTCACTGGAGAAAGCAGTGGTTTGAGTGCGACTCAGATGATGACGCCCGGTCTGCGCAGCTCCATGCCGCCTCTGGCCGTGCACTGCAGCGACTCCGACAGCGACTCGGACGCCGATTTCACCGGCACACCGCACGCTCGCTCGGCTCGACAGCCCCATCGCAACAAGTTCATGCGACGGTTTCCGTCGTTGCGCGAAATGAAGCACTCGCTGTTCAGTTCGTCGTCCCGCAATCAAGTCTCTGGAGACGAAGTCACCATCGCGGTCGACAACAATCGCGCGCAGAAGGAGCAGAAACGCACATCGTGGCTCAAGAATGCGACGAAGAAGACGACGTCTACGTCGAAAACTATCGTGCAGGTGGTGCGCGACGGAAATGTCAAGTTCGTAGGCGGTCGCGAGTTGGACGGCAAATCCTGGGCCAAGTGTCGAATGTGTCTGATCAAGACGATCGGAGGTTATATGCTCGAGTTCTATGCACCTCCAAAGGTATGGGTGACGACATTTTACGGTGTTCTCAATGCGAGTTGTTGCAGAGTTCCAAGCCAAAGACTGGCATTTTCTGTTTTCTGATCACAGAAGCGAGGGAGACGACCGCTTTGGAAACGCCCGACCACCAGAACACGTTCGTGCTCAAGGCGGAGAACTTCATGGAGTACGTAGTGGAGGCGAAGGACGCGAACGACTGTCGCGATTGGCTCGCATCGATCCGTTCGTGCATGGGCGCGTTGCCTTTTCCTGACAACGACGACGGCGCCGTCGCAGTGGTCGACGGCCGTTCCACAAGGCGCGCTATTCATTATTCCCGACGCAAAGCAATGAGTCAGCCTTCTTTTCAGCCGGTCACGAATTCCGTCGGCGCCGCCGGGCGAGCCGACGACGGTGATGCGCGCGCCGGCCATGTCGTCGACGTCGCGACGCACACCCAATCGGTTCAGCGCCGTCTTCCCCGCGCCGCCGCCCTCGCCGCAGCCGCTGGCGACGCCCGCTCACGGCGCCATCATGACGCAGTCCACTTCGTCGCTCGGTCGCAGTCTTAGCACGGGCAGACAGCCGCGCACAGTACCGATGCCCGGCCTGGCCGTGTCCAGTCGTTCGCTGCACGGCATCGGCGTTCACTCCATCAGCAACGGCGTCTCGCTCGTCGACAGTCTGCGCATGCTACGCGTGTCCAGTGCGCACGTCGGCGCCAACGCCAACGCCAACGACTCGGGTACCTCTTTTGTTTAGTCCCGATGTGAAGAAATAACGCGGTCTGCAGGAGTGAACGATATGCTGTTCGAGTACCCCTGGTTCCACGGGTCGTTGTCGCGCTCGGACGCCGCTCAACTGGTGCTGCAAAGCGGACGGGACGGACACGGTCTCTTCCTCGTCCGTCAGTCGGAGACGCGTTGCGGCGAGTACGTCCTCACGTTCAACTGCTACGGTCGTGCCAAGGTACGCGCAATTGTCCGATACATCGAGTCAATTGTCGTTTGCAGCATTTGCGATTGACTATTGCGTCGGATGGGCAGTGTCGCGTGCAGCATCTTTGGTTCAGTGGCATGTTGGAAATTCTCGAACACTTCCGCGCGCACCCGATTCCGTTGGAAAACGGATCGAACGTTGGCGCTTCTCAACCGTCGGGCGTCGTCCTCGCCGATTACGTCATCGGTTTGTTCTTTCTTATGTTGCGCACTCACAAACTCCAAACTCCTTTTCGAGAAAAGTTCAGTAAAAATTTCCGAGCGGCAAAAATTTAAATTCGTTGGTACAAGATGATTTGATTTTGCACATTTTTGGCAAATCGAAACGACTCTGGACTTATTAATCAGAGCGTCGTCGATTGAATAATATCTTGGTTGACCAATAAAAATGTAATCCCCCAATTCGAAAACTTTTTTGCCAGATTGAACGGAAACAGCAGCAGATCGATCGAGTGATATTTATGCGGTTCGCTCTGACGAATGTTTAATCCGCAAAGTACCTTCGGCTGACGTGTTGTTTTTGCAGCTTGGCCGCCTCAGGCTGGAGGCAATCGTCGTTTGAGCAACGGTCCGATCGATCCGCGGGACTTCATGACACACAGCGGTTCTGTGCGCATTCGGACGAGCAGTTTGGAGCAGTTGGCTTGGCAGCAGGCCCGGCAGAATCCCGCTCTGTGGAACATCCGAGCGGAAAACACGTACCATTTCACGTAAATTGCGTTTGGTGTCTGAATTTTTTGCATGTTGAAGTGCTGTGCTGACCTATCTCGGCCTTTAATTGTTGTTAGCCAGGTACGTTTTAGTTTGCGTTTGAGCATTGGTACAATGGAAGAAAAGTACAGTTTACAGCATCGATGATCTGAGTATGAATGGTTTATTGGTCTTGCCATGCGGTTTTACGGTATTTTACTACGGCGTTTACGGACACGAATCTGACGTTCACTAAGATATTTGTTTTGTGCAGTCGTGTCATTACTTTGCCTTAATTGTGCTCGAACGAAGCTATATTTATACATACATACGCGTACTATTCGAATTGTTTGAACGGTCGCAAGCCGTGCTGTGTAATTGTTCCAATATCTCACCTAGTCTGCTGATCAGTCTTCACGCAGCTTTTTCGACTCGTTGCTTTATATTTATTTATATTTATTGTTTACCTTCCATGCCATTCAAGTACTTGCCATTGATCATAAACGAATCTGAAATTTAAAGTGCAAATTATGTTTTCCGCAGAACTCTGAATAAAGCCTTTTTTGTGAAGCGACCATCTTTTTTCGTCAAACAGCGTCGATTCGCTTTCACTTTGTGGAATATTATTGCGGCTGCAAAATGTGGCCGTATCCCTATCCCTCACTAGAGACCAGGGGTAGGCCATCAACCACTGCAACCTTTCTTCCCAAGCCACGCATTCTGGAGTCCCTACTTCTAACTCTCTTCGGAATTCACTGTGTTCCCGGGGTTGCACACACTCACACCTTTAGCGTCTCACTTGAATTTCCCGGCTACCATACTCTTCGATGTGTGTTATGGCCAGTGTTGTCTTCGAAACAAATTTTGAAGTCAGTAAAATTAAAAGTCAGTAATATTTTTCAAAAATAAAGTCGGTAAAGTAAAAGTCAGTAAAAAATTTTCATTTTGAATGATTAAAGTAAAAGTCAGTAAATTCAGTAAAAATTCAACGTTGTAAAATGATCCTTTTTTGGCTCCACAAGCAGGAAATAGTACAAAGGGTGCTCAGTCAAGATCACTTTCGAAACCCGGTGTAAGCGCAATCATAATTGTGAACATCTCCAATGAGCAAAGGCAATGTTTTATTCTTCTAAATATGAGATAGTCAATTAACTCTTATTATTCCCTCAATGTCACTTAGTATCTCTAGTAATTTTCAGATGCTATTACCAGACATAGGCAAGTTCACAAAATCTTTAGAACCCATATTTTTATTGGCTGGTGTTCATATTGAAGATGCACAATGTTGAGAAAAGTTGAAGTTTTAAAAATATCAATTAAATTACATCTCTCATTGTGATTGAATGAAGTTTAGAGTGGATAAGAATAAAATACATTTGTATGAAAACGAAATCGTCACGAAGTGGCGAAATATTATTAGGATTATACTGACTTTAATTACTTCAACATGTCGGTAAAATTTCTGAAAAAGTCAGTAAAAAATCTACAAAGTCAGTAAAAGTAAAAGTGACTAAAACCACTGAGACAACACTGGTCATCGCCACCAATGCATATCACTCACATTTCTCAGCATGTCAGCTCGTGGGCAGTCCTGTTCTTTCTCGCCTTTTGGGATTCCTCTTGCTAAACGTGTGTCCACATTGTAGTCAGGGGCCGTATTCTGAAAGCTTCCCGGTGGGTATCTTTTGTGTGGGGCGGGAAGCCCGTACCAGCTCCGGGAAGCTTTCAGAATACGGCCTCAGAATAGGTAAGCTTGCAGATAGTTGGGGTGAGATACTCCGTCGCGTCTCCCAATTAGTCACAGAAAATTTAGGCTACAATTTCTATTTTTTAGTTTGTCGAGAATTGCATGTTTTGATCACTGAGTGCGATTCGACGGATCGCTGCAGTGCAATGGCGTCGAAATACGCTGGGCTGAACCGTGCTTCCATCAGCTACGACTATCTGCACACTAACAGGTAATAAAACTCCATCTTGCTTTGTCACTTATTTGTACTCGATCTGATTTCAGCACGACGCACGAGTTTCTGTTCGGTGCTATCGTCGAGCTGGTTGACAATGCGCGCGACGCTCTCGCCAAGCAGATGCAAATCGATTGTCGTTAGTTTTTCGTCAGCTGCATTCTGCTGGCAATGTGAGATGTGGGTTTTCAGCGCCTCATGCCGATTTCACTGGCGGCCATATGCTGACGTTCCTGGACGATGGTTCCGGCATGGACCGACGCGAAGCGATCGGCGTCATGACGTTCGGCTACTCGGCCAAACGACTCGACCCGAATATGATCGGTCAGTACGGCAACGGACTGAAATCGTAAGCGCAGAATGCCCGTCTTTGATGCTCTCAATTACTGAGCTGTGATTATAGGGGCGCGATGCGCATAGGCAAAGATTTCATTCTGTTCACGAAGAGATCGGACGTGCTCACGTGTGTCTTCCTATCGCGCTCTTTCCACGAAGAGGAGCGCCTGCAGGAAGTCTGTCTCGATTGCGTTGCGATTAGTTACCTCACTTGGGTTTCAGGTAATTGTCCCGGTTCCTTCGTTCACGCTGGACAAGAAGCCCTTGGTGGAGAACGACGACGATCTGAAGAAGGTTTGTAGCAGAAGAATTGTGCAAATTGACCTTAATTGGCTTTCAGCACAAAGAAGAGATGGAAATCATTCTGCGTCACTCTCCGTACAAAACAGAGAGCGCCTTCTTCGAGCAGTTCGATCGCATCGAAGGACAGTCGGGCACTCTCGTCATCTGTTTCAATCTGCGACTGTTGGAGAACGGCGAGCCCGAACTGGACCTCCGGTCCGATCCCACGGACATCAAGCTGGCAAACCCGATCGACAAGGATCGGTATGCATTTCGCTTTCATAATAAATAATATTCCATTGCGCTTTCTGTGTTAGGGAAGTGCCGGAAAAAGATTCGCTGCGCACCTATCTGGCTGTGGTTTACTCGAATCCACACATGAAAGTCTACGTCAGAGGAAAAAAGGTACCAAATGCTTTGTCGCGTCACATATTTGAACAATTCCAGCAAAATATCAGTTGTGCTGCATATTCTTAGTCTCTTTACAATGTGATGCGATGCGAGTTTGATTTAGGTTGCAACGCGCCGCATTATCAGCGGTTTGTACAAACCGCGTCAGTACAAGTACTTGGCCAAGAATTTCAAAGCGCGAGCCGCCAAAGAACTCGAACGAAGCAAGCAGGACGTCATTGCTGGTAAGCAGTTGACAAACACCTTTGCATCGGTCGCGAACAGTAGAGTACAGCGCCCGTCTGATTTTAGCCAAGGAAAAGGTCCAGTTGAGCAAGTCGGAGATGGCTTCGTTCCAACAGCGACACGTGTCCACTTACGGCACCAACTTGGTTCTTCGCGCGCAATATCGCCAGTTGCAGAATTCCGTCGAAACCGCCGAGAAGCAGTTTGCGGACGCCGAAAAGCGCTGCAAAGAAGCGGAAAAGTGCAAATTAATTACCGACCATACAAACAATAATAGGACGTGTGTTTTTAGATCTAAGAACGATCCAAAACCGCTGACGTTCATATTCGGTTTGCATCTGGAACGACGCGGTCATTGCGGCTGCATGATCTTCAATAACGGTCGCTTGATCAAGATGTATGAACAAGTGGGGCCGCAAAAGGACGGCGGAATGTAAGTGTGGACATGGTTTGGGATTTTTGGTAGATGTGTGGTTGTTGCAGAAAGTGCTTGGGGGTGATTGGTGTGGTGGATGTGCCGTACGTTGTTCTCGAACCGACGCACAACAAGCAGTCGTTCGCGGACAGCAAGGAGTACCAGGCGCTACTGCGCGCTTTGGGCGACCACATGGAGCAGTACTGGCGCGACATCAATTTGGCTGCCACGGCTGGCGGTGTGCCCAAATTTTGGTACGTATGCTCAAATATCACTTTCCATGTAGCCAAATAGCCGAAGTCGGTTTGTTGGAGCTGGAGCCGTATTAATAGATCGCACTCATTTTTGAACCTGGGACGAGCTTTTTTAGCACTAGGATTATCCTCATCTAAGGTGAGGTTAAAGTGCGTATTAATAAATTATCCTGAGGTGCGACTAATTCTAGTAGCAGCTAATTGGCCAAAAATGAGCTGAAATGTACAAATAGTCGAAGGCAGCTCACGCTAATAGCTGGGACGAGGTATTAGTGCGATCTATTAATACGGCTCCTGGACCAAATTGGTCGTTGCAGGGAACAATACGGCTACCGTTCGAACGACTGGTCACTGGCGCCGCTGGACGACGACGACCACCGTCTGCGCCGAAACATGAGCGTCAAGATGTCCGTTCAATGCAGTCAGCAGCTTTCACATTTTGTTTCATCGACTGGCAACACCGCGCTGATTCGCTTCAGATCTGTGTCTCAAATGGCGCATCTTGGACTATCAGAAGAAGTATCTGCCTAATCCGATTGGCGACGATTGGAACTGCAGCATGCACCCCAACGCCACCTTCCAGAAATGTTCCAAACCCGAAGCGACCGAGAGGATCACTGAAGGGAAACTGTACAAAGTGGACAACGACGATGACGAAGTGCGAGAGAAACGAGTGGCCGCCTTGGCCAAACAGAAGGAGAAGGCGGAGAAGGAGTTGCAAGAGCTGCAGTCGCAGACCGTCGTTCGTTCCACTCGCGACGCCCGTCGCATCTCCCAGCAGAAGCAGCTCCCTCGCAGTCCGCCCGTCGTCAAGGTCAGATTTCGCTCGTGTTAGTGGCATGGCGAACCGATAATTTTAGCCACCAGCCAACGCCAAAGCCAAAAAGAGTATCGTCACCGCACCGGCGTCTTCCTCGTCGCCTGAACCTGAACCCGAACCCGAACCACAACCCTCACCCTCGCCGCGTCGATCGCGACGCAAGTCACCGTCTCCTCCGCGCGCCAAGACCAAGGTTGCTCATCGGCATTGACGCCCAAGTAGAATCGCCGATTGATTTTAGGCTGAGCTGCGCCGTCTCGAGGAAGAGAATCGCAAAAAGCGAGAGTCTGCTGAAGCGTTGAAAGCGCAAAAGGAACATAATGACCGACTGCAGAAACAGGTGAAGGAGCGGGAACGTAAAGCGGCGGAAGAGGCGAAAAACGCGCGACTGGAGCAGGCGGCGATGGAGCGCAGTGTCCGTCGAACTGCGAAGCGCACGGCGCCCGTCGATTCATTTGATGAATCAGAAGGCGACAGCTTGCCAGGTGAGGACCTGAAATGTTCTTCTCAAATGCTCCGCACTTCCCATCTCCCAACCATTTGTATTGTCGATGGAAATATTATCATTGACAAAACAAGGGACTGAGTTTGTCCTAGTCGGCGTTATTGTTTGTGAAAAGAATTAGCGTTTTCAGCGAACGTATCGACGACGTCGAGCGGATCTCCAAGGCCGGCGCCGGCATGGGAGCCGGTGCAGACGCTTCGTTCTCAGCGTCTTCCGAACGCCAATTCGCCGCCCGTGGCGCAGGTGAACTCGACAACGCCCGACATTCCGGCGGAGAAGCGAGTGCGCATGTCTCCGCTGAAAGCAGCGGCGCAGAGCAGCTCCGGCCCCACCACCGACGAAGAGAATGTAATTTATTCTTCTACACCATGGGCGATTTATTCCTGCTATTGCAGCTCGAAAAAGCTGCGGCGTTTGTCCGCAAGTTCCTCGTCTTCTTCATGCCTCCCAAGTACAAGCTGACGAAAGAGAAAGTAGGAACGATGTCTCCGGAGGATCTGCTCAAGGTGGACATCGATGATTTTCAAAATGCGTACGAGACGGGACTGCGCGAGGTGAGCGGTCGCTTCCATTCAGACAAGGACCTCCATACCTCCGGCCAAAACTGGTTGGGGTATGGTCAAAAATTTTTGTGATTTTGGTGACCTTTTTTTAAAAAAAAGGTCGCCAGTGGGAGGGAGAGGTTTTCCCAAACGTGTTTCTCAGGAACAAATTTTTTTTGGGAATTTGGGGGGTAGCTACATGCTGGTACATGCCGGGTCCGGCCAGGGGGGGCTGTATGTTGCTAGATCCCCCCTGCTTACAGGTATGATATACCCCCAGCCAGGGGTCGCTACGTGCCCATGTCTGCTAACACACATTCCCAAATCAGTGTTCTTCGGTCCTTTAAAACGTTCTTCGAAGTCTTGTTAACGACACTTCCGGTCCGTGATTGCCAGTCTTACAAGCGCCACCTAGCATTTCAAAGCATTTTTGTCGTACCTGTTTCGACATGCCAATCAAGATGAATGGATTAACTGAGCACATCACGTCGGTGACAAGATAATAAAGCCAAAACAAATCCAAAGCAGACTGCATCACAGATGGCGCAATGAGTGAGGTGATCAAGAAGAAGAGATACGACGAACTAATCGCAAATATCATTGCCCCCATGAGGGCCATGCGAAACTCCACTCGTGCTTGACTGGAAACGACCCCGGAAATGGACCTCTGCTTCAAAATGGTTCGAAACTGTAAACCATACAGCACACTGCATGCTATTACTGTCGTAATAACGATTATGAATAACCACATGTAGTAGATGGTCTGAAAATATATGTTCAATAGAATAAGGTAAAGAAAAGAAATCTTGTCATATTGTTAAAAACTATACCTGTTACAAACTATACCACAAACTATATATTGGCCCCCCCCCCTGGTCGGACCCGTTATGTAGCTAGCTACATGCACCCCTCCCCCCCTGGTCGGACCCGTCATGTAGCTAGCTACATGCACCCCTTCCCCCTGGTCGGACCCATTATGTAGCTAGCTACATGCACCCCCTCCCCCCTCGCGGTCGGACTAGACAAGCACTGATTAGAACGGCCCTCGGCCGCGAAGCGGCCGCTAACAGGTAAGGGTCCCCCCGTATCATTCGGCCTTAGGCCGAAAAAATATTTTGAAATTTTGAATTTCGCGCCAAAATTCCGACACAAAGTACCGTACCCCTCTCCCTCCTGATTGCCAGCATGTAGCTGATCTCGGACCAGCGTTACAGGTATGTTACAAACGTACCACGTTGTTTGGATTTTTCCAAGCAAGACCAAGAATAGAACTGTTGGCTTGTGCAATGAAGCGAACATCAAGTGTAAAAATTGGCATAAAAGTGATTAATGGGATAAGCCATTGAATAGCAATGACAATTGTTGTTGTCCGTCGTGTCCAAATCTAAAAATGCGACTTTATCGACGATCTTTGTTCAATCATTATCGAAAAACAAACATTGTGGTGCCTCCCTGGTAGACACACTGCAGTAAAGCGATTGAAAGCAATTGCTAGCAGTGCGATATGCTGAACACAAACCAATCCCATTGAAAAGAAAGCTTGAAGTTGACCTAATATCAGAGGATGGGAAAGGTAGATCTGAAATAGGTACGATACCGTATATTCAGCATTGTACATTGAGTGCAACATACCCATGTAAAAATACCGTAGTACAGTGGAGGTTTCAGAATTAACAGCATGACTAAGATCACAATAAGATCAGCGATTCCTTGAGAAAATGACAGCGCGAAGAAACTGCTTTTGAACGGGACTTGATTGCGGTATTTGATACATGCTGTTAGAAGAAGAATATAAAGTGGGATAGCGATCAGAACCAAAATATCGGCGAGTACGTCTATCACTAACATATTTCACACAAAGCGTTTACTGAATTCTCGCAACACGTATCTTCTTTCGCACAATATAAGATAAATATATAAATTGATTAAAAGTTGTGCGTGTGAATGAATGGTTCTCTTATTAGATTACTTTCGCACGCATCCTGTGTGGAGCTTATTTGACGCAAATTATAATTAGTTCGTGCGAAAGTTTAATGCTTTTTTCGCCAATAACTCCGTCATATGAAAGTTTCGATAGCAATTGCAACGTTTTTCAACAACTTCCTTATTTTAAATCAGTAAAGATTATTTACTTTACTGCTCTATGCATACGAAACTTGAAATGAGAAATAAAATACACCTTCGGCAATCTCAAATCCCAAAGATCAGACCCTCAAATAAACATTTCTTCAAGACACGACAATAAACTACAAGCTCCATGATCAAAAATGAACGTTTTTCCAGCAATTTAATATGTTCTTCGAACTCTAGTATTAGATTGGAACAAAAATTCTTTCCTTTTTTTTGTTTTCTTTATAAAAACATTTTTGCGCTATGTGTTGTAGATTTTTGTACTCGTTAGAAAGTAGAAGTATTTTCATATGTTTTCTGTATTTTCAATTCAGTTTTAACTATTTTAACTTTACAGCTAAAGATGACAACTGACAAATCCTATCTTCGATCTTGTTATACGTTACCCATCTTGTTATACGAGTTTGAGCAAAGTCAAAGGCGTCATCTTTAGCTGTAAAGTTAAATTAGTTAAAATAGAAATGAAAATACAGGAAACATATGAAAATTTCTACTTTCTAACGAGTATAAAAAATTTACATCACATCAAAAGGATTTCAATAAAGAAAACAAAAAAAAACGGAAAGAACTAATGTTCCAACCTAACAGAAGAAGCATCAATGTTCGATCATTACCAGTCTTAAAAATTCCGCACAGTAGTTCAAAACTTTGCATAAGGAAAATTCAGTACGGAGACACTGGAGTCCATTTCAAGGACTCAGAACTTTTGGAATGGATTTGAACTTATTAATGCACATCAAATCAATATCTTGCACGTCTTTGTACGCCTGAAATAAGTTTCGTCTGCTAGTGCTATATGGTTATGAAAACAAACTGCTCTAATACGTAATCGGTTCTGTTTTCGTCCCCAAATGTACTTAGGCTACTTCCTCAATGTACTGTACTTTGCATTAGAAGTTGCATTAATAACGCTAGATGAGCAAACTCTACAAATAGGCTCAGAGGCGAGAACATAAACAGCTTTTTTGGAGGGGTTGGAGGGGGGTGCACCCGTACAGTAATTTCACCATGAACCATGAATGCACCCCGAATGCGGTAGAGGGTAGTCCTCTCTCGTTTTAAGGGGCGGCGACGATGAATCATACCATGTACGTAGTTCGCTGTGCGGTGTGCGCACCCCGTCAGACATGGTTACAATCGCAGAGGTGCGGGTTCGTCAGAAAAATCCGGTTTTATCCAGCGTTAACTCGAACGTGAACACGGGGGTATGGGGGTATATCACATCCATACCCCCGGCCAAAATTGGTCATGGGTATTGTTAAATATCTCCAAAGAGATATCTGGACCCCTATGTATCCCAATCTCCCCTACCGCATCGATCTCTGAACCCCTTGTACTTCACCATGGGCATGCCAGCTGGTTCACACGCGCCTTCGATTCCAATGTGGTGGAATGTTTGATACTACGACGCTCTACCGTCTATCATTATCATTCGCAATTTTCCACTTACCGTTTTCATAGCATACACGTCGTCGTTGTACATAATATTTAGATGAGACTCGTCCAGATCGTCAAAGTTAGTTGGCGTTGGCAGGTTGTACTTCTTTCTGTATTGGAAGTAGGGCTGAAGGCCGTGGTCGCGTCCACGCTGAATATTCAGAGCGGCCAAGTCTGAGCCACTGAAGGGTTTGTCGGGTTCTTCAAAGAGTCGGTCGCGAACTGCTTGTGTGAAGAATCTGCAACATTTTGTTCACTCTCAATTTATTAATGATGAAATCGATATTATCAGAATCGTTCTGAATCGGAGGGGGACTTTCATAGGACAATTTCCCACGAGCCATAATCAAGAAACTAATCTACAAACATTTTGCATCAGTCATATTTACATATCAGTCATATTTTCATGGTCATATTTTCGATCAATGTGGTTAGGGAAGTGAATTAGAGGGGGGGAGGGGTAAATACAGTATAAACTCTTCAAAACATCTGAATTGATGTTAATTTCGATAATCAAATCCTAAGAATACGAGACTCACGCATCATCAGATTGAGCTGTTTGCTCAGCAAGGCCTTTCATCATCTTGTCCAAGAATTTGTTCGGAATGTCGTAGATTTCTGAGGGCTCGAAAAACACGTCTTCCAGTTTTCGGTAGTCGTTGGCACCCGTGTCGCTGTGAACTTTCTGTACGTCTTGAATGAGGGTATGACCAAAACGCATTGCAGCCGATGAAAATTCATTGAGCAGTGTTGCATCGCACGTTGAATTGTAGTAAGTGAAACCCGTAGTCAATGGCTTGAGCCCGTAACTAAAATTACAATTGTATGAAATACAGGGATGGCGCATGCAAAAGATAATATACTTGCGATCCTACAGTACTGCCATTTTTCGCGCGTTAGCAAGGGTGTCGTTCACTGTGTACTCCAGTTCTATAGTTTGTCACACATTTTTAATATGCATGATTCCAAATGTCTGTTCATTAAAAAAATGTGTGCGGGGGTTTTCGAGCATAAGAAAAAGATTAGATTCATCATTTTTCCCAAATTACATTTTTGCCCTAAATCGTAAAAATGTACTGTATTAGGCTTGCTGCTGGTATAAATTTTCATCCACGCGACTGGTTTCACGAATCGCTCCCGCGTTCGGTTTTTAATGTGTATGATTACTGTACTGTTGTTAAACAATCGTTTTGTGTCACAAAAAATTGAGATTTAATGGAAAATAATATTTTGACCTAATAATTCTTTCCGTTTCCTTGAACTGATTTGCGAAAATGCGAAAACTATTTTTCGGTGCTTTGTCAGAATTTTTCAACCATTTAAAACGACAAAATTTTAAGATTTTTTGTTTGGCGTGAGCGTTTTGTCTGTTGCTTACTGCATTAATGACTTATGCGTTCATCAGACTGGAACCGAGAATTCTGGGGAACTATTCGTTGAAAGTGATATATGCTGCACCATGGGGCACCCTAATACCCTAATACCTTAATTGCAGCTACGATTAGGGAATACGAAAAAGATTTCCCTTATTGCTTTACAATTTCAATGGTATTGTAGCATTTTCCTTGAATATTTTGACCGCCCACCCATAATAGTATCGACAAACTGAGTGCGCGCGTTCAAGAACTAAAATTCTAAGCCAATCATTAAACGCTGGATTGAATTTTCAATGACTGAGCGAAAGATGACTTACGCTGTCATCAGACTTGAACCGAGAATTCTGGGCAACCATTCGTTGTAAGAGATATGCTGCACCATAGCGCCAATAATTCTTCTCGTCTCCTGATAGAT
>JAQGCX010000568.1:0-15643 GCA_034700205.1 Plectus parietinus | reverse complement strand
AAAATAGTAGCCCATGGGCTACTATTTCTGCGTGGGCTACTATTTTTGCGTGGGCTACTATATCTTAAAATACGGTAGTCACTATTGCAAATCTAAAATTCTGGGGTTATGGTGCTTTCTACAGCTCTCTTTACCGTCCAAGAAATGATGAGTATAGTATACCTTTGATTTTGAGCGTGGAGATTTTGGTGCTATTGTCGAGGCGTGTGGAAGCGACGCAAGAGTAGGTAGCAGTGTCGTACTTTGCCGGGTCCGGGATGACAAGTGTGTTGTTCGGAGTGAGCACATAGTGTCCATTAGCAATCAGTTCCTCAGGAATCTGCTTTCCGTTCACTAGCCAGTTGTACGTGACGGCGATGTTTTCATCGTGATCGGCGTGGCATGGCAGTTCAATTTTCTCGCCCGCTACATGTGTCTGTTCGCGGGGAGCGAAACTCACCAGACGTGTTGCCTCTGAACGAGAGAAGATAATTAATTATTAAAAAACTAATGGTCCATATCAGTTTCGAGGAATTGATGCCTAACATCCAGGTCAGTGACAAATGTAGAATGACGGATGACTGAAACCAACTGCCTAACAAAATCTCATCCTGAATAGGAAACTCAAAGCTTCACAAACAAATCCATGACTGCAACAACGCAGCATGCGAGAGAAACATCGTCCAGAAAATCATCGCAATACAAAACAGCGAAGTGTGAAAGAGCGACACAAAAGAACTAACAATATATTGCAATAAAGCACATTTTCGGACAACAATTGACAGAAAAACCAGATGAGAACAGATTCTTAGAGTTAAAGATGTGCCATATTCCGAACAAATTACAAAGCGCTGTCGAATGCGTGCGAATGCAGTACATTAAGCGTCTTGACTACCATCGCACACATACAACAGTTGTTAGTCTTTAAGTCCAACCTACAAACGAATGCTACTGAAACTTCAAACTAAGTCAAAACTCACAAAAAATTAGCATGAAATCGACTACGACAGTTCGTGGAAATGAACGACAGCTGAATCACAGACGATAACATTGTTTAAGTGATCAAAAAAACTATGGATTCATCAGTCGCGTTAGCATTTTTGACACTCAATATTCAATATTGCAGAAAATAGAAGGCGGATTATGTTCAAAAATACAAGCACATCAGAAATAGCGACTGAAATTTGCAATCATCTCTGATGCTATTGATGGAAGTGTTGCACAGCGCGTGTCGAAGGCGATTGATGAAAGACACTTCCCACATAGTCGACCCCCCGTTGTCCTTGTACATCAGGATCTCAGAAGGAGCTTCCTCGTTACCTGGGGCGCTAGGGCCCCTGAGATACTGTCCCAGTACGATTAGCATCAGCTACTAAATTTAACCAAGAGGAGGACGCACACCCACAAAGTATCAGTTCACACGCAATGCGACAGCGACATTCTCGCAAATTGTCAATTACTGCTAATCTGCTAATGTAATTCCCTCTCAGACAAACAGCGCTTGCAGATGAAATCTAAGTCGAACACAGTACACTGAGAAGGAGACGAGCTCAAGTACATCGTTAAAGAAAATATTCAGCATAAAATAACTAGATCAGAGTCACTCACATACCTCGGAAGACTATTGTTACGAGACAAAATATCACATTCGAAAATAACAGTAAAAAAGTACTAGTGAAACAATCCATCTCGTCTGGTGACTCAAAGTTGTACACGCCACATATGAACACGACTCTCAAGACAAAATTATATGCCGCTACATTTCATAAAAAGTGAGCAGATGATACAAAGAAAAATGTTCATTTTAATAGATCTGCACTAATTCAAGGATGTCGATATACGTCATACAAAATAACACGCCGCTACATTTCATAAAAAGTCAGTAGGTAATACAAAAAAAAGGTTCAATATAATTGAGCCGCACTAATTGAAGGATGTGGATATACGTTATACAAAATTACATACCGCTACATTTGATAAAAAGTCAGTAGGTGATACAAAGAAAAATGTTGAATAATTGAGCGGCACTAATCGAAGAATGTCGATATACGTGAGTAGTAGGAGGAGATAATAGAACAGTGAAAACAAAGTGTCACTTACTTCGAATGATGAGACGGGCACTTCCGCTGGCAGTTCCGTACTTATTCTTGGCGGTGCAGAAGTATTCCCCTTCGGCGTTACGATTGACATCTACAAACGAAGGAGGAGTACTAATGAGAGTAAGAGCAGCTGTTGCACGACGGACCCTTGAGAACGAGCTTGCCGGTGCCCGAGGGATCCGTCTTGAGCACTTCGTAAACGATTCCCTGCATCGGCGCACCGTCCCACGTGATCTCAGGAATCGGAGAGCCGAAGAATCGGCACTCGATCACCACTTCGCGACTCAGCACCGACTCCACTTGACCTGGATCGCTCATCAACTGAGGCGCGAATGCTGCAACACACAAATTTGCATATTTTATCACCAAACTACCGTAATTTTTAAAAAAATTTCAATTCTCGCTCAACAATTTGAATTCGTCCCATGTCCTGGCCAATTTTTTAGCGCATCCTGTGTCATTGACACGGTTTACATGTTGCCCATGTATGATTACCACCCAAGCGTCAGCGTCAGTCCTACCGAGAAGATTGAGGTAGAAGTTGGTCCATATGTAGCCGTGCTTGTTCTCGGCTTTGCACTGGTAGACGGCGTTGTCGCCGGCGCCCTGGTGACCCTTCTTGACGTCATACAGCGTCAGCTTGTTGTTCTCGACCAGCCAGTTGCCGCCATCGGCCTTAGGCGTCGTCATCTCTGCAACATTGGACTAGTGTGTTTACGACTTATTTTGTTGTAAGCCGATAAGGCGCGTACTACAGAGTAAACATTTTGCGTATGCATGCGTGGTCAAGGGACGAACATCATGAATGTGTCGCCCCGTGTTTCGTGCGTGTTCGTTGACGCACTAACAGCCCGTCCGGCCTCAGAACAGACCGCCGACTTGGCCATCGTCGAATCTGATTAGCGACAGACGACGACCGACCGCGAAACAAACCAGTCGATTGCTGCCGCAACTCGCGTGACGGAGGCAACGAGACTGATGCATATACGATTGTCCCTCCGTCTATACGCGTCCTCGTCTGGTCGCGAACCAGACGCCGCTGCACCGCCGCATTCCACGCAGCGCCCTTCAAAGATCGTCCGCCTCCCCGACCAATAAAAAAGAGCGATGCCGAGTCGGCCGTCGCTGCTTTTTGTCCAACGCAATGGGGTGAGGCGAGCACAACAGTGACTCACCGCGTGGTAGCGTGGGCCCACCAATCGCACCCAACATTAACTTAAACATATCGAAAACAAAAAGCAGAGCGCAATAAAAAAGGAAACCAAGAGCAAGAAATTCGTGAGAGGAGAAGGTGAGGGGGATTGGGAAAGTGAGGGCGGCGGGCGGCGGCGGCGGCGAGCGCGGAATGTATCACATTTCAGAGCGCAGCCAAGCGATGGGAAGTGAGGGGGAGGGAGGAAGTGCCCCGGGGCGATCAGTGATCGCAACAAATTGACGCAACAACTGACCAACGCCGTTCTTATAGAAGGTGACGACGGGGATCGGCTTGCCATTCGTCTGGCAGTGGAAAACCACATTTTCTCCTTCGCTCGTGTTCGTATTGGACGGCGGTCCGTTCGGCCAATACGGCGCGGCTGCAAACAACCTCGATTAGTTCATTCGTCTCTTTCAATGAAAATAAAAACCTTCGACAAGCACGTTGAACTCGCGGTCGAGACCAGGGTGGTTGATGAACTTGCACTCGTAGGTGCCCGCCTTGTCCATGGTAACGTTGAAGACGAGGGTCTTGCCGTACGACTCGAAGCTGAAGCCCTGCTCGTTGTCCTCCGAGATGAGCTCGCCATTCTTGTACCATGCGGGCTTGGGCTCGGGGCTGAAAGGGACGAAGCTGTCAGTACTGGACGCTTGGTGCAAAAGCAGTGTTGGGCGTGTGGTGATAACTACGGGTGTGCATCTGTGAATGTTTTGTGTTGTGTCTCTCCGTCATGCGGCCTCGCAGCACTCAACACCAACATGGATAATGATGTTCACGTAACCAGAAGAAAAACACGGGAGAAGTGTGTCACACAAAAACAAGATGCATAAAAAACAGCCAGGCTGAACGGCAAATTGAGCAGCAGCAACTATTCGGTCATACGTACTTTTCAATCGACGGGACCGTGTGATTGTTACTGGAAATAGACTAGGTGGCTGCAGTGTGTGATTGCGAGCCGACCAATGTGAACTACTACAGTGTTCGCTGGGCTATGCATTAGAGCAAATTCAAAATCACAACGAACAAAGAAGAGTAAAATTGCGCGGGAAGGCGCGGTGGGTATAATAGCCCTCCCAGCGCCATGCGAATGGTAGCGAGAGAGATTAGTCGACCGAGTACGGCGAACCAACCGGCACCGAGAGCGAACTCGCACAACAAACACTACACTATCCCGACACGATCTATGCAAAAACGCTCAGTGCGCCGCTACCCAGACCATGTTCATCTGATTGACACTGACACACACACGTGTTTCATCACCAAGTTACCTGCCGTCGTTCATTCGTTCGGGAAAACTGCGCCATCGAACATGAACAGGAAGCGAGAACGGGAAAATAAGACTTACTAGCCGGAGAAGAAGCAGTGCAGTTTGTGCTCGTGACCTTTGAGGGCGACTGGCGCACTCTGGTTGACGTATTGTTCCTGGGGGGCGACGGGGGAACTGACTGAAGACGAACGATGGATCAACAAATGCTGACAGCAAATGCCGACACAACCAATCACTCACGACTTCGGCGGTTTACAGTACTGACGTCCAGTCGGAACTGATTGCCGAACTTGTAGTCCTGCAGCTTCGTGTTCTCCGCCGTACACGTATAGTACTGGTTAGGCTTGAAATCGGTCGCTTTCACATGGTGGAAGAATATTGTGCCCTGAACAAACGCTTACCAGTATGAACGCCAGTTGCAGCAACAAAAGATGCAGTGGGCAGGCAATTATGCAAAAACCGCGCATCGTAGTTAGTTCGTGTCGTCGTTCAGTGTGAGCGTCGTTCGCCAATCAATCAAACAACGCCGAGCAGACGACCAGTCGCGCTGCGGGGCAAGGCTGAGAAGCGCGCACAGGCTGGAGCTCGGTCATATCCCCGGCTTTCCGGAGTGTCGGCAGACGTTTACGAGGTAGCGGCTCCGAGCAAGTAGCAGAGGGCGGCTGAGGGCGGTCGATTTCACCGCCCGCCCATCATACGTGTCTTGGCCAACAACGAATATACCGCGAGCGAGTGCCGAAACGCCGTCACTATGCGAAGGGAGTAGACGGCGGAGGACCAACGCCGATCGCACGGCGCCAGTGATGGATGGTCGGGCGTGTAGCAGTCGGCGGCGACACACAGCGGGACGGGAGCTCGCAGCGCTCGTCACGTCGCGACACACGCAATGGCAGCACAACTCTCCTCGCAACAGCTCGATCGCGGCGACGGCCCAAAAATGGCCAACGCACGGAGCCCAGTCAGTGCGTATTCGCTCGCTACTCGCAAGGCGGCGCACAACAGGCCGTCGTCGACGCCGTGGCTATTATCAACGGCCGTGGGCACAAATTTCCAGTTTCGCAGCGCGTACTACTCACTCCGTCGTCCGGCACCCAGGTGTGTGGGCCTACAGACCGAGAGAGAGAGAGCGTGAATGCACTGGAGAGCGACTAGTCCGAATGTGGACGCAACTCTGCAGTTGCAATGTCGCGCGACGAATGCGCGAAGAGCGGTGCGTAGTCGTAGTAGAATGGACGAGAGTGCGTCGGACGGCCGTCACAGGTAGTAGCGGTTAATCATCGACGAGCAACACGCCGCAGGAGACCCAACGCGTCTCCGCCACAACAACCTCCAACAACGGCGTCAATGCAATCATGGCGCGATGGCGGCCGCAGCCGGCGCAGGAATGAGCTCGACGGACGCGCTGGGGGCGCTAAACGCCGCAACGACCAGTCGGCAGATCAGCCGGGGTGTCGTAGTGTGGGCGCCGGATGGCAGGCGGTCGGGGTCGCGGTGATTGCCGCGATTTGCAGCTGGCACCGACGCCGACCGACGCGGCGCAAGAAGCCGAACGGCGGCAGTCAAACAAGACTGAGTGCAGAGGACGCGACCGCAGAACGACTAGACGCGTCCGTTCCCGTCGCACATGTGGCGAGATATCGCGAGTCGCTTTTCAATTGATTTTCGCCCGCAGCAGCAGCAGCAGTCGAGCCACACTCGGCTCAGCGCCCGTCCGTCCGTCCCGTCCTGTTCAATCGTCGTCTAGCAGCCGGCGAGCGAAAACCAACCCGACGCCCAGCGACGAAAGAATAATGTCTCCCGTTCGCTCAGCTATGGACATGAGCATACTACAGGTCTACGCTGCAGAACGCTGCGACGACAAATTGCCTGCGGGACGCCGGCGAATTTCCCACCTGTCCGCGAGGAACAAGACGCACCCGGCCACACACTAAAAGCGCTAATGACCGTCACCCCACAACCGTCCACGAATAGGCGCAAATTAACCGGGAATTAGCATCGGTCAATGAGCCGAACATATAGTACACACCCATTATTGATCGATAATGCAGTTAGTGACCGAAAAGGGCGGAGTAAAATCGCCGGTGGTCGCAATTAGTCATTAGCATAGCGGAGGCGACGCGACCTAACCTGGTCGAGACGGCGGAAGCCAGCACTAAGCCGTCACGATCGGCAACGATAAACAATCTCATCGCAGAGGACGGCAATGGCCACGCAAAGGCCTCTCTAGATGCGCGCAGATTAAAAGCGCGTCCCATTAAGGCTCGTAGGATGGCGAAACATACGAGCCAGCTCGGCAGTATCATGGCCAATCGCCGACAATCGGAATGGCCCGCTGAGCTCCTGGCGGACGGCCAACGGAATCGCGCGTGCAAGAAGATTGCTTGGTTAAACGAAGACGTGAATACAAATGAGCGCGCCGGTCATTCAATCGACGCTATCAGACAATCCGTCACGGCCGTCTTGGACGACCATTCGTCATCCAGACCAATCATCTCATGCGTTGGAAAAAGCGCCGACCTGGTCGTTGGTGGAGATGTGGGAGCTGTTGATGGTGTCAAACGAGCCCTCGACGTCGCCCTTGAAGATCCAATACACGCGCGCGGTGGGGTTTGAGTCGGGGGGAGTGCAGTTGCGCGAGTAGGGAGCGCCCAGGTCGACCTTGACAATTTCCGGGTCGTGTTTCGGGAAATATCGGATCCCTGCAAGCGACGGTCATTTAGGGTACGGAGGGTCCTGGGCCACAAATTTAATACCGCCGGAGGAAATTTTTTTCAATTTCTGAGCGCCGCAGGCAAAAATTTATGACATGTTTCACCGCGGAGGCGAAATTTTTATGTTTTTAACTGCAGCGGAAAATATTTTTGAACTTTTCTATAGTTGAACGCAAAATTTTCAACATAATTTTGGAATTTTTGTTGATGAGTGAGGCCGGGGGGCCCTGGGCCTGGGCCTTGTGGCCCATGTATAATTCGGGCCTGGTCACTGTATGCTGTGAAGCGAGACGGTGCCAATGGACGTACAGGTCTGCTGGAGGCGAATCTTTTCCGAGACAGCGGTGCCGTTGTCGTTGGTCGCCTCGCACTGGTAGACGCCTTCGTCTTCGGCCGTCAGCTTACTGAAGACGAACGTTCCTTCACCGGGAATCTGCGTAATCCGATCCTTGTACATGTCCAGATCGAACTTCTTGCCGTTCTTCTTCCATTTATACCTATAGCAAACACAAACATAACAGATAAAATTAAAATAACAAACCGAACTAGTTTTAAGATAAGTGGCAATTGACTGGTCCCCAACTTTTTAGAAGCAGTATTGGAACGAATAACAAAATTATTTGCTGTGCATTAAATTGATTAAAAAGTGCTCCTGGTGGCAGATAGCAGCGCAGACAGAACGTGAATGAATCGAATCAAATCAAATGAAAAAGTAACAAATCATACGTGGGCAATGGGTAGCCAGCGGCTTTGCATTCGAGCGTGTGCTCCTTGAGCATGTCGATGTTCTGGCCATTGGACGACGTCGTCGTTTCCAGAGCGTAGTAGATGAACGGGTCGCTCGGCTTGTGCGTGAAGAACGGAGGCGTGGGAATCGTCGCCCAATCCACCATCGCCGAAGCCGAAGTCGCACCTAAACAATTGATAATGCAAGTGTTCCCATGCCGCGCTATGTACTAATGTTCCTTCGCACTCAAAGCGGGGACCGACTGCTTATGTATACTCGCAATTTCTTCAACGGTTTACCGGAAATTCAATGTCGTTTCAACAGAAACAAATGATGTTCATGAGACATCTCAATTTTACGATTGTGTATCATACATTTATATGATAACTTTTTCTGTTTTTGTCTCAAAACGATATTCTTGCTATACGGTGCTAAGCAGTGAACTGTCGAAGAAATTATGAGTATAGACGAGTGCAAGTATTGAGCGAAGATTGGCATCTTTGTGTTCACCGACCCCCAACAACTGGCGAAGAATAGTCGCGCCAGACTGTGCCGCTATTTGTGTATTCAACTTGTCGAGAGCGGTGGTCGAGCGAAGTCGCGCCGAGCTGCTGCGAGCGGCGCGGTCGTCGAGCACGGACGCTTCGCGTCGCGACGCCCAGCAGCCACCATCGCCGAACGCCCAACGCGGCAGCTCGGTCCAACTAATGACCGACTACTCTCCCCTTAGGTCCCCCATATGGTTGAACGACAACGCGCTTTTCCCGTTCTGTCCCGGCAATCAATGAGAAACGGCGTCCTCGTCGAGGGAGCGTTTTCGTGTCTCATGCTACACTGCAATGCACCAGTTGCAAGGGAGTTCGCTCATGCATACACGCTCAACTCATCCACGCCGAGTTTCGTGCTCCCGGCGCTGCGCAACTCTCAACCATAGACTGTGTATCTGCGAGGCGATCGCCCCGCTGTGTGACCGCTCGATTGGTCCCAAACAAGCGGCGCGATGCCAGGGAAGGGGCGGCTAAGCAAACAGCTATGGCTGGCCCGAGAGACGGCACGAATCGGTCCCGATACGATTGCCGCCAGTCCGCATCGGCTTTCCTTGCGCCCGTAGACGACACACAGCGCTCCTTGATTTGTTGACGGTCACCGTCGTCCGCGCGTTCGCGTCGACAACAGTGTGTCGCTGACCGTCGTCTTTTCCCGTCGCCGCCAAAAAAGGCCCACCCACCACCCGCTCATGTGCCGCAACCAGCCCACCCGCAGTGGGGCAAGCATTACGATTCGTCCGCCGGTCATTGCACAATGGTTCATGACCGGTCGATTGACAGACAAAGCGCCGACGGCCGCATCCAATTAGCGGTCGATTCAGTCGGAAATTAACGGCGACCCGTTCGGCCCCCTAGCCCGACGGAAGAAGCAGTGAGGGCGGACGGCGGCTTCCATTCCGTCTAAGACGCCGGGCAGATTCTATTAGACAGGAGAGCTTCCGTCCGGTTTCGCTGCGGCCCCTGGGGAGCGGGTCGACGAGTACCGTGAACGGACATTACGCACACGTTTCTCAATGTCCGATCAACCGCCGTACACAGTCGCTGCCCCTTGGCCGCCACTCGATCGGCGCCCGCCTGCCCGTCGCGCCGCTCATTCGCAAACGACGGTCATTGTTGCCGAGAGCCGGCACGCTTCCATCATCGTCGCCTCGCACCACCTGCACAGACGCCGCCGATCAAAACATATCATTAGCGACGAGTAGATCGATTGCCATGAGTGCTGGTAAATATGCAACGGATCGAGGCGCCCCAAGCCGCGCACACCTGCGCAAGGAGACATGCCCGCGCCCACGCTTCTGATTCAGCCGCGCAAGCATATTTACGAGCTACAACGCTGACCCGACGAGCGCGAACCCATAAACATTGTCGACTCAGCGGCGAAGCACGGCTACAACACTGACAAACTCATTAACACCATCGACTTACCGGCGAAGCACAGCACGACGAATAGAGTAACCAGCGCCCCGGTCTGAAACCTTCTGCTGCACGACGAAGACGTCTGCGTGGGAGAGAAGGAACGCTTGAGCGGTGTGGACGACTGGTCGCACTGGTCGGCCTTCGACGAGCAGCTCTGATGGTCCAACGAGCTGGCGTCGGCCATATTGACTGCGATCTCGGAGATCAAGACGGCAGAAATTTCCACGCTTTCACTACCCACACGGTGACCGCCTCCCAGGCCTTCTCGAGTCGGCGTCCTGAAAGCGCACACTTTCTAGCTGCAAAACAAACGAATCAACAACCAAATCAAACAACATGGGCATCGCGCTTAGGGCAGCACCGCCATGTGTACCGTTCACGAGTCCGTTCTCCTACTCCTACCCAGCCGCCTCCGCGCCACAAAACATGCGCAAAAAGACGACAAGCTCCGGATGCGCAGCCAACGGCGCAACGCCGCGTCACTCGCAGATGGCCCATGGCACTTCTTTTTCTAATCATGATTCACACTCTGACTCCGTGTTATCCCACACAACAAAATGGCAGAGATGCGGAGGAAGCACATCCAAGAGGATGCCGGCACAGATCCCCAGATGTGCGGCGACGAATAGCGCACAATAGAGACAGCGAGTTACGCGGAGGTCAAGTGGGACGAGCGGCGTACTAGTAGTAGTCGTAGCCGGAGGCGGCACGCCGGTCAGCGGTCATCTGCCGTACCAAATCGCCCGTCGCCCACGGATACCAGTGGCCAAAACACCAGCTGCGCGCGAGTCTCAGCCGCCACTAATCCCTCAATCAGGCTGGATTGCCGGCACCCATCACTCGGCGGCCGACATCGTTGAAACCGAACGCCGTCAGACAGGAAGAAGCTTGTCGTCGCGAACACGACCGCGCAGAAGATCGCTTCGACCACAGCCGCCGCACCACCAATCTCCACTACACATTAACTCGCCGCTGTCCGCCAGTCCACAAAGGTGATCTAGATATTGCGAAGACGGTCACAAATCCATCACCACCACGACCCGCCCGTCAAGAATCCGTCCTTGCGCGGCGCATGTGACCGAGACGCCTCTCTCAAGTTGCGGAACAACGAATAGAAGAAAGCGCGTCAGGTAGCAGACGGGAGCCGATTTTTCCGTAAAAGAGGCAGCTGCCTATTATTCGGAAAACCCGATTTTTCAGGCAGCTGCCTCGTTTACGGAAAACCCCGGTAGATAAGGAAAAGAAGCGACAGACTCGCCCTGGGGCACTGCGCAGACGGTGATAAGGACAAAGCGCCGCGCACAGGAGCCGTTCGTAGACGTTCAAAAAACGAACAACCGCAAAGAAACAGCTGCTCGGGCGCACAAAGCGACCTACACGTCAACGACTTGACGATATGCCCGCAAAACACACTCGGACCCTGTCGATCGAAGTGAGCAAACAGGTACTAGCACACCCTGGGCGGCCATAGCCGATCGCACACGCGCTGCTACAATCGCGGACAACAGTGCATGAAAGCGACGAGCAAACGCGAGCACAGCGCCGCATTCATCTGGCGACAATGCCACTCGCTGGCGGTCGGTCACTTGCGGTCCCGCCGGACATGTCGTAGCCCACTGCGCCAATCGGAGGAGCGGCGGTCGCACAACGGCCGCGTCCATCGGCCGATTCCCATTGACGGCGCGCCGTCTTGCCAAAACCGATCCGTCGACGCGACGAAGAGAGCGAGTCTTCTCGAGGTCTTGGCGTAGGCGTTGTAGCGCGTCTATGTCAAGGCTGTCGCAGCCCGGGGCGCCGAAAACGACGCACCGACGCCGACCGATACCTGCGCCACACGCTGACTCACGCGCATGCCAAAGGTAGGGGAGGACCGTTTTTGTCCACAAGGAAACGCCTGCAGCCGACGCAGGACCGCCGCCAAACAGCAGGTGGGCATCGCCACACAGAAGCCGCCACGGCCGACGCACAATCGCCCGAGCCGTCGCAGTCAAACACGGCGATCAGATGGACGGCCGCCACTGCCCGTCCGTGCGATTATCCCACCGAGGGCGGCCAGCGGTCAGCGAAAGGTGAACCTCCGCCCACAAACAGTCCGGAAACGGCCCGCGAGCAGGTGGTCCGATGGCAACTGACTGAACAGACTGACCAGCGTCGCGTCCGCGTCCGCTGCAGCACCAAGCGCCTGGCATTTCCCGCAAAGTGCAGCAATCAGAAACGCCGAATCGCTGGCATTTTACGCGGCGCGGGCCGCCGAACGCGTGACTCACTAATCGCTGACGAAAGATAGGCCCGCCTGGTCGCTCTAATGACATTTGTCGCCGTCGCAGAGAGCGATGGTCACTGGCCGCCGGGCGGGGCGCTGGTCGGCGTCGGCGGCGTCGGAATCGCACATCCTTCGTCTGACCAACGGCCCGTGCAGTGCACACACCAAGGTATTTCGATGGATCGGCAACAGCGCGCGTCGACCTTCAGGCTCACGCTGCCGCCCGTTGACGACTATGGACAACGAGATGGCGTGCACGCCCCACCGCTGGTTGATTATGCAAACCAGGCGATAATAGGTGGCCAAACGCCGGCGAAAGTGGCCGGACAGGAATTGCAGCAGTCAAAGGCAAGGGCGGATCGCGCGCGTCTCATTGTACGCGGTTTACGCACCACGCCAATAAAATCGCAATCAATCCCACTCGAAGTACTACGAGGCGATGCGTCACTTAACACCGCCCGCTACTAGTACTGACAGGTGGAAATTTACAGCCCTCACCGTCATGCTATTGCTACTGAACGAGCAATGGGAGGACGAACCAGCCGACAGTCTGAACAAACTCTCGGTATACACACAGCACGGCACGCAATGACTCAGACAACTAGTAGTCTGATTGCTTTGCGACACTCAGCCGAGTCATCTCCAACCACCTAGGGTCCAGCCGCCCAACCACATTTGGTCCGTACTGTAGCTGGTCATATGAGAACACCAGTGAATCACTCGCATAACAACACGATTGATGACGGTTTTCATCGACGCCCAATCGAGCAGGGAGGGTAAAAAAAGCGGTCGAACGCGGAATATACGCCGACGGCGTCATCGAATCAGGCGACGCGACGGCGTGGCCTCGATGGAGAAAAAAGTGCCCCGCGTCCTACTCTTAGCCGAGCAGTTCAAATCGATCTCTTTGCCGGCAAACGCGGAGAAAACGAACCGACTGCGGCAGCTAACACCGCGCTCGATAAAACGCCGAGACCCAACCGTGACTGGGCGCCGGCAAGAATTACCAACCAACCCGACCCACGCACAAAGACGAGCTAAGGCGACCATGCGCTCCTATCGACCGGCCACAGCGCGGCTGGCCGTCCGTCCACAGAGTTTGCTCGTTCCGCCCCGTCGTCATATACTAGTCGCCGACCGCAATTCCCTTTTCGACTGACGACAGGTCGATGACCAGCGCGCAGCTCTCGCGTTCGCCACTCGGCTAATAGAAGCGTTTCGCAGTTTGCTCACAGCCGCACACTAATAGCGGCGCCTTGTAATGAATGGCACGGCGACACGGGCACGGGCAGACGACGCGACGAACAAGAGCAGCGCAATCAATCGCCAGAGCCTCGAGTCACACCGCCCGGCAGCAATGTCAGCGACCGGTCCCTCTCCCTGTGCACACCTTGGCTCAGCGGACCGCGTAATTGCACGCTGCTCAGACAAACACAGAGCTAATGGCTGAGAGGGCCTCTCTTTGTCCACACGTGCTTGATCACATGCGCACACGCAAGCCTGCGCCGGCACGCGTCTGACTGACGATCGCGCTCATCCGACGCGACACCGTCAGCGCCAAAGTCGCCAGCCCCCAGACGCACCGCTGTCCTCGCGTCGCACCGAGACGGCTTTTTTGGCCCCTCTCGCGGCGTCTGCGCGGACCGAGGCGTCGAAAACCGGCCGCTTCTTCGCAAATCCGGGGTGGAGCGAGCAGCTGCACGCCGCCGTGCGCCGCCCACCTCGCTGCCCAACGCACATTGATCGCGGTGTTCACGCCGTTTAAAAATCCAGCGCCGTTCAAATGAATGACCGTTCTGACGAAACGCGCCACACACGCCGACACTCGCTTCTTTAGCCGCGCGGCGACCCTCGTCTAATTACTGCCACAGACGTTTCCGCCTCTCCGCTTGCCACTCATCCCGATCGCGCTTCAGTCTGGCGATTACCGCGAAAAACTGATTAGCGCACAGCTGCATAGCGCTCGCCTATCCTTACGTACTAGACGAAGACGACTGATCAACGTACGCCAGTTGTAAACTGTCGCCGTTACCGGACGAGCGGGCGTCGACGCCCCACCGCATCTGCGCGTGCCCAGGACAGCGCTACATAACTGGCTCAATCACAAACAAACACAGAATGCAACCAACTTGTTCTCCTCTTCTCGGGATCCGATCCGCTCTCTCCGGCTCTAATAAAGCCAAGAAAATAGGGACGATACAAACTTCTGAAAAAAAATTTGTGAGATTCAGCAATGGATGTTGCATAAATGCAACTCACATCAGAAAATCCGCAAGCAAAACAACTTTTTCTGCTGCAAACAACGCTCAGACACTCAGCAATTTTTCTCCGCAAACACAACAAACTTTTTTCTGGAGGATTCTTGTTTTCTGCAAGCGAGTTTTTGTTTTGAGACAACTTTGGAAGCGCGGCGTTTTGTTTGGCTGAGAGTCTTTTCGGATCCTTAACTTATCCCTCAGCCGTCGAGAACAATTACGCCACTAAAAGTTTACTTACGAACGGAAAGATTAGCAAGATAACGGATTTGCAGTAAGAAACGGTTATACGGTAATTAAAGCGATACCCAGAATTATCGTCGAAACGAAATGCGCAGGTCTTACAGCGAACAGCCGTGTGAATTCGATTCGACCACTGTAATTTTGCAGGAGAAGGGAACAAAGAAAAAAATTTGGAAGAATTATAACCTATAAGCTCAAATCGGGCACAAGGACGAGGGAAGGCAATGCAAACTTAGATTGTACGTAGCCTTATTTTTGTGCTTAGTGCCGCGCTTAGGTATGAATTCGCAGATTACCACTTGCTATCCAGGCCTAACTAAGCGCTTAAGACAGGTTTCAGAACACGCGAAGCTTTCAGTAAAAAATTACAGGCGTGACCTACTTAATTATCGATTTCTTCCCCTCGTCCCTGTGCCCAATCACATAAGTTCGGTAATTTCTTCTAGAATCTCTGTGCAGCTTCGTTGAACTTTGAAAATGTCGCTCAAATCTGGACTGCAAAGTCTGCGACAATCGACAGCCGGACCCGACGATGCACTGTACCATCGACTGACTGATCTGATGACTGCATTGGAAGAGGCCACAGAACCAGAGAGTAGTTCCACGTGTTCGCCGACGCCGCTCACCACGATGGTCATGGGCCCTCCGCGCGCTAGAGAAGCACCACCCAAGATTAAGGTTGGTGCTCGTTGAACATTGATTCTACATTCCGCTTCGTCCGTCTTTAGGCTTGCCAGATATCCAAAACCGCCGAGGAGTACATTTTAAAATTTACATATGCAAATTGTTAAATCCCAAAATTTACACATGCATCTTTTACTCATGCGAAATTTTTAAAAACTATTGTGAGCATTAGTAAAATTTAGTGGAAATTTTCGTCGATTTACCCTCTTCAAAGAACTGACATTTGCATACTCACACTGCATTGCATCAATTTTGG
>JAQGCX010000567.1:0-15664 GCA_034700205.1 Plectus parietinus | reverse complement strand
TTTCCCACACGTGTTTCTCAGGAACAATTTTTTTTTTGGGAATTTGGGGGGGTATATACCCCCCCCCCAGCCGGGGGTCGCTACCTCCCCCCCCCCCAACGGAAAAAACGTGCCCATGTCTGGGAAGTACGTACAACATTTTTACACTGGACACCGGCCGACTGTTCGCCGAAGGAACAATAACAAAGTGTGATGGAAATGCAAAATACAACAACCTATACAACATATTTTGAACGGTTGTATTATGGTTTTTCAGCATTATTCACGAACTATTCGACAACGCTTTTTTCAACTGGAAGAACAAATGGAGAATGAGCATGTGATATGGTAAAAAAGGCCAAATAAAAGCTGGTGTAAGAGGTCGTGCTGATTGTGCACTGACATGCTCAAGAGGATGGAATCGAACCAAAATAATAGCATTGCATCAATACTGTTGTTCTGCAAACTGAATTTGAATTGGCAGAAGCATAGAAATAATGACATCACGCACGTATTGGAAAAATAATAATGAACACGACAACAGAAACGTATTTGAACTACGAATTAGGTTATCTGGAGATAATCCGGGCCCTTCAAACCACCGAAAGCCGCCAATCTGAAACGGATTGGGAATGACCACTCTCGCAAACTTTCTGCAAACTACGTGTGAAACACAAGTGTAAAAATTCAGTAATAACAGTGGCGTGAAAGAATGTGTGATGGCTGGTTGCTTTTTCATGACGGCAAGACGGGCTTGTCTTTCGCACAAAATTATCTTTGGTGAAAGCCGAACGACGAAACATACAGTTTGTCCTATTTGAACCGATGTTTGTCAGCAGTGATTTGTAGCAAGCAGGCTCCGCCTATTGTGCTCATCTTTGGAATATTTGGAGATTATATACCGTTGAGATATTCAGAGCATCCGACTTGGCGAATGTTTGCAAACTTAAAAAAATTTGCCAACTGTTTTTGCATCCGCGACTCAAAGACCATTTTGCATTAAGTTGGTTTGAGTTCTCTTAGTCCAGAAACGATTACCGTATGACGCTATCGATGATCAACGATGGACGAAGGCACTGCGCACGCCAACCCCGGGCGGCGTCGTTCGCTCGCGGAGTCCGACCCGATCCGCCTACCGCCTTCGTTCGTTTACCGTTTCGGATTGGCGACTTTCGGTAGTTTGAAGGGGCCGGATTATCTCCAGATAGCCTAATTCGTAGTTCAAACACGTTCCGTTGTTGTGTTCATTATTATTTTCCAATACGTGCGTGATGTCATTATTTCTGTGCTTCTGCCAATCCAAATTCAGCTTGCAGAACAAAAGACATGGCGTTGAAGTTGAACGCCAGTCAGCAGAAGCTGGCTGAGAAGCTGATCATTCTGAACGATCGAGCGATTGGCATGCTCACACGCATCTACAACATTAAGGTGCGTAGTCTTCAAAAAAAGCCACCCGACTTAAACGGACAATGTCGTTTTCAGAAGGCATGTGGTGATCCGAAGTCGAAGCCGTCGTTTCTGTCGGAGAAAAATCTGGAAGGCGCTCTGAAGCAGATCGGCCGCAAGTTCCCGACCATTGACACTCGGTCGGGCGGAGTAGGTCTTTTGTACTTTTCTGCACAAAATGAATGGAGGCATTGACAATAATGATCATCTTGACATGGAGAAATGTTTCAGGCGAGCTTCAGCCATGTGAATGCGATCAAGGCTGACGTGATCAAGTCTCTGTCGCTGTACTACTACACGTTTGCGGACCTGCTGGACTTGAAGGATCACATCACCGAGTTGCTGACCACGATGGACGCTTGCCAAGCCCATCTCGACATCGTTCGATTATCAGTTTAATTTCAGTCGATGATTGATTCGCTTGCAGACGCTGAATTACGATCTGACGGCCGCGTATCTCAACTTGGTGGTCAACTACATCTGCTTGATGGTGCTGTTGTCGCGTGTTGAAGACAGAAAGGCGGTGCTGGGACTATTCAATGCGGCGTATGAACTGCAGCACGGCCACAGCGAAACCACCTTTCCCCGACTCGGTCAGATGATCGTCGACTATGACGTTCCGCTGAAGAAATTGGCCGAAGATTTCACGCCTCTCGCTAGAGTATGTTCTTGCTTTTTGCCTGTAGTTCAGTACTGATGTTAATTCAGCTGATTGGGACTGCTCTCAGCTCGTTGTCTTCCGTGTATCTTCGTCGCAACATCACGGCGGATGCCTGGCGTACTGCTCAGATGCTGTCGTTAATCGGCAGTCCGCAACAGCTACTCTACGCCGCCCAAACCGACACCGTTCGTTTTATTAGCCGTCAGCGAAAGTATTTTATCATCCCAATAAACGTTGCAGATTCCGTGCGAGTATCTTTCGTTGGACACCATGGATCGCTGGATCATCTGTACTGCGGTTCTTTTTGTTGCATCCATTTGTTTGACAGTTAGTGTGTTTTTTTAGTCGGATTGGCGGTGTGTCACGCGTCGCTGTTGAATCAGCCCGTGTTCGCGGAATTGTGGCAGCGGTCGTTGGAGAGCGGTCTGACCGTTCGTCTCTTCCGCGACGAAGTGATCGCTATTCATCCCTACATTCAAGCCTACTTCGAGACCATCAAAGGCTACCACAAGCGTCTCGCCGAACTCAAAGATTTCTACACCGTTACTTTGCAACAGTGGTATGTTTGCTTTTAGTCTTTAGCAGAGTCCGTTAACTCGCTGGGGTTTTTACAGTGGACTTATTCATCGTGAACGCCGCAAATTTCTTCGATCGGCGCTCAAGGAACTCTGCCTGATTCTGTCCGATCAGCCGGGATTGCTGGGCCCGAAGATTCTGTTTGTATTCATGGGTCTGTCGTTCGCGCGCGATGAGGTTTCTTGGCTGCTTCGTCACATCGACACTTGGCCGTCTGGCAAACGTCCCGGACGCAACGTCGATGATGTTAGCGACAGGTATAATCAGATTTTTTCGAACGGTTAACTAGAATTCAATCGAACACCCTCCAGTTGAATGTCGCGCGCTGTCAAAATCCAGAATTTATTGTATTGAGTATCATCACTTCGTATGATTTAAATCCAGTTTTAGTAAACATACCCCAACGATATTTAGTCACTATTGCACATCTAAAATTCTGGGGTTATGATTCTTTCTACAGTACGCTCTTTACGTCAAAGAAATTATGAGTATAAATTGACTCTGTTTTGTACACTAAGTTTTGCTTGTCTGCAAGCTGCAGCCACATGAAAAAATGAATGAGAAATATTCAGGCAACTGCCCGAGCTGTTATTCCACATGGAGGAACTGCGCATGCTGGTGTCCAAGTACGCGCAGGTGATCCAGCGCTACTACATCCAGTACTTGGCCGGTTACGACGCCATTGTGCTCAACGAACTGATACAGAGTCTGCCGAACGTGCCCGAGGATGAAAGCATCATTCTGTCGTCGTTTTGTAATTCCATCGCCGATCTGAATGTCGAAGGTGAGCGCATTTTTGTCCTTATTCTCAGCTTTCACGCTTCAATCAGTTTGTCGAAGTGCGCTAGTCGGTATGATGACGATTGACCAAGAACATGTTAGGGGGCATGGTTCCTACGCTTGTGTTAGGTGGCTTAGGGGGGTTGAGGTGGCTTAGAGGATGATGGTGGCTTAGGCTAGCATGTACACTGCTAAGCCTAAGCCTAAGCCTAAGCATAAGCATAAGGCAAACAAGGGGTCCTAGCAGGTTATCTAACAGGAAGTTTTGGTCAATCGTCCTGGTACCCGCAAGTCAACTTTTCTTTGTCAGAAGTGATGACAATAATATGTAATATGTGCGTTTTAGACGGTGCACTATATGACTTCCGTGGATTGCGACTGGACTGGTTTCGAATGCAGGTTGGTTGACTCGTTTTTGCTGCGTTACAATGATGGATTTCGTTGGTTGCAGGCGTACACCAGTGTGGCCCACGCTTCTCTGCAGTTGCCGGAAAACCGCCGACTCGCGGTGGCGCTGAACACCGCCACATTCCACTTGAAGATGGTCGACTTTCTGGATGAAATGCTGCGAGAAACGTCCGACCTGTCCTTGTATTGGTCAGTCCGCTCGGTGGCGTTTCTTCGTGCAGCAAATGGATTTCAGTTTCTATACGAAGCAGCTGGAGACGCAGTTCCAGTTGTGTCTGGAATTTCCGTCGCAGACGCGCTTCATTTGCGCCTTTCCTCAACTGTGCACTCACTTCATGAATTCTCTGCACGAGCTGTGTCCAGAGGAGCGCATCCATATTGGCGAGAAGAGTCTCTCGTTCTGCAACATGTTCCTCGAAGAAATGGCGAAGGAGGCGCGCAACATCATCAACAATATTTGCGACCAACAGTGCGTCCTCGCCGACAAGGTACGCCTGTTTCTCACGTCTTTTGCTTATCAGCGGTTTTATACTCATAATTTCTTTGACGGTAAAGAGCGCACTGAAGAAAGCACCGTAACCCCAGAATTTTAGATGTGCAATAGTGAATAAATGTCGTTGTGGGAGGTTTACTAGTAATGGATTTAAATCATACGAAGTAGTTATACTCTATACAATAAATTCTGGATTTTGATAGCGTGCGACATTCAATTGAGAGGGTTTTTTTGACTGTTTTCCGGTTAACCGTTCGAAAAATTTTGACTATAATGACTCACTTGTTCAGCTATTGCCAAAACACTGCGCACAACTGATCAGCGACGCGATGCAACAGAAGAACCAAGCTGCCAAGCGAGACAAGAAAGACAAAAGTTCGACACAGGTCGCCGCTCAGCTGCCCGGCGACGAAAGTTATCGAAAGTCGCGCGAAGACATGACATTGTAGGATGATTCGAAATGATTCCATTAATGTGATTCTCTTGCAGAATGGACAAATTACACATCGCGCTCACTGAACTTTGTTTTTCGATCAACTATTTCAACCAAGTGTCCGTATGGGAGCACATCTTTTCGCCGAAGGAGTACCTGACTCAGCAACTGGAGACTCGCTTTAACAAAGCTCTGGTTGGCATGGCCATGTACAACCCGGATACGCAAGTCATCGCTAAGCCGACGGAACTGCTGAACAGTGTGCGCGCCTACATGAGCGTCCTGCAATCGATCGAAAATTACGGTATTCACCTATCCTTTATTTTTCAGTCAGCGAAAATGGTGTCGAAGCGCGGAGCCATGCGTTATTGTTGGAAAAATGTACAAAAAGAATCACAGCAACCAGTAGTGGGTCCCCCGCTAACCATTTCAAATGTTCACTAACCGCTACGAAACAAAAGAGCGCAAATAAGAGTTCCCGAATTGGCGTCCTGCCAAAATTTTGTTCACTACGTAAAATATTTTGTTCCCAAGCCAAAAACCGTAATTTTGCACTAGCCGTTATAATACATAATGATACAGTATGCTTGTGACCCTACTGGTTACGCTGGTGCCGACAGTAACAGCTTGGGTTTTCGGTTAATTGTTTTGATTTAGTGACGATTGATGTGACGCGATTGTTCAACAATGTGTTGCTGCAACAGACGCAGCCACAAGACTGCCACGGCGACGACACCATCACCACATTGTACACAAAATGGTGCGTTAGCAATAAATGAAGTCGCCATGCTTATCAATTGAACTGCTTTCAGGTACTTGGAGGTGCTGTTGCGCAAAGTGAGCGCGAGTCAGATTCTTTTTTCGGGTCATCTTTGCTCATTCATCAACAGCACCAGTGCTGAACAAGCATTGCCGTTCAACGCCGAAGAGTATACTGACTACAATGGTTTGTTTGTTACTATTATTTCCCTATTCAATGCTATTACCCTTGCAGAACTACGGGCATTAGCAGAGCTGCTCGGGCCGTACGGAATGAAATTTCTCTCGGAACGCCTGATATGGCATGTTGCGAGTCAAATAAGCGAACTGAAGAAATTGGTGCTGCAGAACAAGGAGGTGTTGCGCACGATGCGCACTAACTTTGACAAGCCCGAACGCATGCGCGAACTCTTCCGACAGCTCATCGGTCAGTCACTTTTCATTCATCCAATGTTGTTCGATCGTAATGCGACACTATACTCGTAATTTCTACGAGAGTTAACCGCATTTTGAAGACGCGCCGTACACTGAAAACATTAGCGACCAATTTCGTTGTGAAACAATTAACAGAAATAGTTTTTTTTCTTGCTCTATCATTATAATAAGTGATACTCAATGATATTTTAGCAGCGAAAACTGCCTAGTCCCATGAACATCATTTTTCCTGTTTGTACGACATAAGTTCCAGTTAGGTCTCATAGAAAAGATGAGTACTTAAAGAAAAACCTTTGTGATCAAATGCATATTTTTCACTGTAAAAAGGGCTGACCAGAGATTTTTGTGTTACAACAGTTGACTAAAAAGCAAGAACAGTTAGTAATAATTGACGTGTTCAGCGGGCGACGCACAGCGCAAAACGCTCGACGTGGTGGACAATCTTCTGCAGCGAGTGACGATCGTCGGCGAGATTCTGTCGTTCAAGTGGCTGCTGCAGACTGCGCTTCACTCGGTCCTGTCTGACCGCATTCCTTATCTGATCAGTTCGATCGAAGACTTCAAGCGCAACTTCAATGACGAGCACCCAGAACATCTGGTAGGCAGTGCTTAGCGTTCTGTTCATACCTGAGCAAGGTTGGACCCCAATAACGTATGCTGGGTCGACTTTAGTAGCATTACCGTACTCTAATATACAAATTTAGGGCGCAAAATTGAAATTTTTGCGGGAAAATTCAAATTTTGTATTGAAGATTAAATTCCCGCTCAAAAAGCTGGTGACGTATGACGGTTCCTTGTCAATTTTTTGGCCCATGACGTATGTGAAATACGTTTTGGCGGACCTTGCTCACCTATTGTTCTGTTCATGGCGCTTTGTATCGATGGTGCAGCTTCAATGTGATTTGTGTCGCTTCAGCCGGAACACGTCGGTTGGGAGGTAATGGGACGTGTGCTATTGTGTGCAGTGTGTGCGTGTGTCGCTCATTTGCAGATCGCATTGCACGTTGTGCACTCACTCAGTTCCTTGACTAATTGCAACTTCCGTGATCGATGTGCGCATACCTGAGCAAGGTGGATCCCCATCACGTATCCTGTGTAAATTTTTGTAGCCGTACTCTAATATGCAAATTTTGGGCGCAAAATTCAAATTTTGTATTAAAGTTTGAATTCTCGCGCACTGATGGATCCTCTTCAATTTTTTCGGCCCGTGACGTATATCAAAAACGTAATGGCGGACCTTGTGCAGGTATGGATGTGCGTATGACGAGTGTGTGAGTGTGCACGATCAGCCCATCTTGTTGCTTCACACAATGAATACATTCGCTGTTTGTTCCAGGCGGCGTTTGAAATGTGTTCGGCCGCTGGAGTGGAAACGAACGTCGATTCAGCGCTCGTCAGCGCCATTCGAGCGCAAATGCAGAGTTTGTTTTACTTACCGCTTCAATGAAAGCCGCGAATTAAATGGCTCCTTGTAGACGAATCCGTGTCCGAAGAGGACTATCATGTCTGCTGTTTGCTGATGGTTTTTGTGGCCATAGCGCTTCCGAAATTGGCCAAGACGGACGCGAATTTCCTGAAGGCGTCGATCGGCGGTGAACTTTTGATTGCATATATGGACTGAATAGATGGACAATGGGTCGCTTTCAGCACACTTGAATAATGCCCACTGCATTGCCAGAGCGGTGAATACATTCGCTGGGGCGCTGTTCACTCTGCACGCCAGAGGAGACGTGCCCGAACGCATGAAAGAGTTCTTGGCGGTTCGATCACTCGCATTTTTTCATGGACACTGATTGATTGTTTCACTTCAGTTGGCATCGAGCAGTCTGCTTCGTCTGAATCAGGAACCCGATCGCGATCAGATCAAAAACGCCGAGTCCGTCTACATCATGCTCGACCAGGTAACACATACTTATAATTTTTTGACAGTAGAGTACTGTAGAAAGCTCCGTAACCCCAGAACTTTAGATGTGCACTAGTGGCTAAATGTCGTTGTGGGGCGTTTACTAGAAATAAATTTAAATCATACGAAGTAAAGATACGCAGTACAATAAATTCTGGGTTTTGACAGCGCGCGACATTCAATTGAGGGGTTTTGGATTGATTTCCAGCTAACCGTTCGGAATATTCTGACTTTACACAGTTGTGCGCAGTTAGTCGACCAATTATGCCATTGCAGCTGGTGGAGGAATCGCCTTGGCTGACGGTAGATCTGCTCGAGTCGTGCTTCCCCTACAATCTGCTGCGCTCATCGTACCACTTCTGTTATAAACAGGATGAGAACCGAACTCTTGCCTAGTCCTTATTTTGATGAAATTATGCAATTGCTTTATTCCATTTAACAAGTTATTGTTCTACTTAGTAGTATCGTATCGCTCGTTTGCCAATATTGTGACAATTCCTTGTATTATTGCGCTCTATTTTGCTGTTTGCTAGTTCTGTTTAGCGAACGACACCATTGATTTGTGCTATTTTGCGCGTGTTGTATGTTCGAACAAATTGAATTGGGCTAAGATAAAAAATTGAACTGAAAATCCATCTGATACAATTCAAGCTACTAACGTGTTTATTATGAATTGAGACCTCTTTCATTAAGAGAACAAACGTAATCACGCACTTTACCATACGCCGAACAAGAACTGGTCACATACTCTGAACAATTGCGGCATAGCACATGAAATATCATTGCTGAGGAAGAAATTGCTTTCTCAAAGTATTGAAAACGACATGAGAGTGGCACAACAAAACATAAACGAGCACTGTTCAGAGGTATACAACTCGTTTGAAAGAACAATTGCGAATCGGCACTGAGATGAACGAACAAAGAAAAGAGAGATTGAATTGGCAACAGTCATTCTATGCACAATCACAGCGCGGCGCGACCAAAATTCGTCAGACAAACAACAAGCGACATTGCGAGTAACGAACTAAGGGTACGAGCTCTTGTAGTCCCGGCGGTGGTAGCGAAATCGCCCCGGAGTGTCGAGCGATTTGCTGGCTGGCTGAGCGGTGTCGTTGGCACGAAAAAACTCGGACCGCAGAATAGGTGCGCCTTTGCATGTGTGAATGTCGATCACTCTTCTGCACGTCTGGCATTTCACCTCACAGCACCATACGAATTTGCACTGAAACAGACTCGCATACAGTATACCGCAATTTGGCTCTCGTTTTTGTTATGCATTCTTGGTGAGTCCGGCGTAACTGTGAGCATGACTTAATCTTAAGCCGGTATCACCAAGAATGCATAACAAAAATGAAGTAGGTAATTTAATTTAATTGAGCACGACAGCTGCACGAACCTCGCATTGCTCGTTGACCACCACGCGCTTTGTGTCGTAGCCGCGACCGCAACACAGCAAATCGCAAGAGTCGGCTCCCGTTGACGTTTTGTTGCATCGTCGTCCAGCCGTTCCCAGTGAACCTGAGCAACAAATCTGTTGTCTTGTCTAGTCACGAATATCTATTACCGGTCTCGGCATCTCCAACACAATAGTCGGGCGACGGCTCAAAAAAGACGAGGTCGGACCGGCGCACTCGCTCCTTTGCGATCTTGTGTGGTCGCGATGAACGAGACCGATTGGCGATCGGATCATCCAGACGCACTTCGACCGCCGATGGAAGCAACTGAGCACCTTGTTGACTGACCGTCACCTAAAATAACGTTGCAATCGGCGGGTTACGGTAGAAAATGCTTAAGGTCAAACCTGCAGCGCACGTTCGTATTTCGTTTTCAGCAAACGACCGACGTCTTCAAATTGCGGTACGGCCTTCCAGCAGGTTTTGGTCGTACACGATCCAGAGACCCCATGGCATTTGCACTGCAACTTTTAGCTTCGATATGCAAGTATAGAAGAGAAAGCAAGCATTAGTACCTGCAGCCGCATGTTGGTTTTAACGACTTTTCTGCCAGCACGATTGTTGTGAAGATTCATAAGGGAGCGACTGTCATGCTGAGTCTTTTCCTTGGCGTCGACGAATCGGCGAACGAAACTGGACGCGAAGCGGACGTTGTCACTGCAGCCTCCCCACGTGAAGACTGAGCCGTCTTGGCCGACAGATTCGCCTCGTCCATCAGCGCGTCCACAATGGCAATCGTTGAGCGCCCCTTTGGAGCAAGCGCGAGCAATGGCGTGCGTAACACCGGCCGACGAGATGCTGTATACGAACGCCGCCTCTCTGCTTCCAACTGAAACAGAACCTCCGGGTTACGGTATCTCTAACTCTACATTTCGCCAAACGCGAACATTATACCGCATCATCGAATAGGCCCCCACTACAAGATAACGCTTTCGACGCTAATGGAAGCGACACGAGTTGAGTGGACAGATTGCTGATAGCACCAGCTAGCAAACAAGAGGGAGGAGCAAACAAGACGATCAACCGATCAAGATAACCACGTCGGCGTCATCGTACGACCGCAAATTACTGACTAAAGTCTCGTCTTCCGTCACAACGTAAATAACAGCAAGCAAATAACACGTACGTTTCAGAAGAACTCGACCAAGACCGGCGCTCTCCACCGCTGAACAGTTCCACCGGTCGCCGGTAAACTGGCGCTGACATTCGCGCACTGCCATCTTCACTCCGTCGCCCACCGCTTCCATGGCCGCTGGATGCATCTGGCACAGTTTTCTTTGCCGTCGAGAAAGTCCTGGCACCAAGTTGCACATCGCTGTACCGCTCACACCCACAGACGCTACTTGCAGACGGGATAAAAACCTAACAGTTCAATGAATTAGTTTAAATATTAGAAATCTGCAAACATGAGCCAAAATCTTACCACCAACTGCACTCAACAGGCGTGACGGCTGCGACGAAGAGTAGAAGTAGAAACAAGACGGACGTGCTTGTGCTGAGCAACATGTCGGCGCGCGAGCAGAACAGCTACGGGACTGTGGACAGTGATTCGATGCGGACGTCTTGGGACGTTGCTATACGAGCGTGAGCAGACAATGGCCGGCGGTCGGTGTTGAGTGCGCGCGATTGGCGCAGACGAAGAAGCGACCGCCCTGGCGCCGGCCGGTTTATGGCGCTGTTAGACCGTAAAGCTGCCGACCGAACAATGCCCAAATTGGATCGCAGTCGTCCACACGGTCACGAGTTTACGACCGGCGTCCCTTATTGTGCCACGACGCTATCAATGGCCGCAGGCGCCGACCCCGACGCCTTACTCGCCTCGCTCCTTATCGCTCGCATTCGCACGCAGCAATTGCCGTGCAACGGTGCAACCGACCGCACAGAAATGCCTTCGCCACAGTGATCCGATAATCGTACAGTGTTGTTTGTACAATTGTGCGCTATTGGCATAAAAGGCAAAGAAAGTTTCATTTCTGCACCGTTATACGAAGCGAAGGAAAACACCACAGTGGATTCAGGTCAATTCCATGGATAAGGGCTCTTGATACTCTGAATTCACATCAGCAAAACACAACTGTAGAGCAATGGGTGGTTATCAATGCATTTTCAATTCAATAGAGTAATACATGAACGTTTGGAGGGTAAGGCACTGAATTTGAATTCTTCATGTGTGCAACTAGCGAATTAACTCATGCGTATACGGTGCGATTTTTGGCCTCAAAGGATTTCCCTATCGACTAACGCCCGTGATCAAAAACGAAATCACTAAGCAGAGCAGCACAGTAGCACATAAATGGCACTGCGTTGACAACAAAGTATTTGCGCCTCATGACAAGCACCACTCGTTGAACAGCAGTCATTGCACGTTTCATGCATTTAGTCAACCTAGGACAGCGCACAAACAAGCGCTAAGGCAAAAAACCAGTAGGGGCAAACATAACCATAAGGACGTATTACGCAAGAAACACAACATGGGAACAACCTCAGTAATACCGCAACACGGGAAGTACCGGATTCGACAGAATAGTGGCAACATCACGTGTCGCTAGGAGAAAACAGAAGTGACTGGATCAGACATCGACGGCGAATGGCGATCCGGGCACGTGTTCATCTCCGTATCTGCAACGTTTTATTAGTGCGAGGGCACTGAGCAGCGCATCTTACTTGACGAATACGAATGCTCGACCGCGCTCACTGATCTTGTAGTTGACCACGTACACACCACGTCCCTGGTGCTTCACGATCACTTCTTCGCACGGTCCCTTCGAGCTGATCACGCCGACGAACAGCAAGTCTTGGCCTGCAATGTTAAGCCTCATTTTTAGTTCAGTGCCGCGATCACCGCAATACTATTGGCATGTGATTGGCCTGCTCGACGGCGAACTATGCTCATAATTTCTTTGACGGTAAAGGCGTACTTTAGATAGCACCGTAATCCCAGAATTTTAGATGTGCAATAGTGACTAAATGTCGTTGTGGGACGTTTACTAGAAGTGGATTTAAATCATACGAAGTGATGACACTCAGTTCAATAAATTCTGGATTTTGACAGCGCGCGATACTCAATTAAGGGGTGTTCGATCGATTTCCGGTTAAGCGACCTGACTATAGACGATTCTGACTATAGCCATTCGTTGCGACCGAGACAAGAGACCAAAGACGAACCTGCTTTCGCGCAGTCGATGTTGAAGATGGTGGGACGGCCAGGGAACGCTTTCTTCAATCCCATTCCCTTGCACTCAACCTTGGTCGCGTCACCCTTGTACTTGGGGGCGTTGACGACGGTGCCCGTGGCTGACTTGGCCACTGCGTCGACCTTGACCGTCGAGGACTCGTTGTAGCCGCTACCGCCCAACTCTTTGCCTGTACCGTTACTCATCATTAAACAACAAGACAAGATGTAACAAAAAGTATTTTGCATCACTGATTACGCTCCAAAATTCGGGATCAAAGCAAAACTGACCAGAGATGCGCACTTTGTAGGGAGAACCGGGAATATGTATGCCGTTGTACTTGATCTGAAAAAGTGCAATCAAAATACTGGCCTACTTAATTGTATCGTACCGTCATGTAGTAGTCACCGGGCGCGAGCGGCGTGTAGCGGACCTTGTAGCCGACGTCGACCTCGTATGCGTCGAGCGTCACTTTGGACGGACCGTCGACAGTGACGTGCAAGTTGCCGGCACCAGCGTTGCACGTGTTGATAACGTACTCGCATTTCTGGCCTGAACACGTGTTCACAGTCGGTTGACAACGAATGGACGATGACCCGCTTCGGTCAACCAATGGAAAGCAAGGAAGAGGGCGTACCGGTTTCGCCGCGCTTCAGTCCGTCGCCAGTAGCGGTGACGGCAGTGGGATCAGACTCTTCGCGACCGCCGACACGCACTCGGAACGGCGAATCTCTCATGGGGGCGCTGTCCAGGGTGATGTGCACGTAGTAGTTGCCCGACTCGCGCGGCACGAAGCGGAACGCGTACGCCTCGCCCTCCTCGATCGGCACCATGTCCACCGGCTCCACCGCCCCGCTCGGTGTCGTCACCTTCGCCTCGAGATGGCCTTTGGCGCGATGGGTGAGCACGTTGAACGAGACGGGCCGGTCCACGGGCAGTCCCATCGCCGGGAATGACGCCAGCTCGAGCTTGCGAGCTTCTCCCGACGCCGGCGCAATGAACACCTGCAAACTCGCGCTTATCTCACACTCATTCATCACCTAAACGCAACTAACCTTGAAAGGACTGTCCGGAATATGTTTGTCGTCGAATTTGACAGAAATCTGATATTCTCCCGTCTTTTGCACCGTGTAGAGCACGTGGCAATTGCCATCTTTGTGGTCCTAAGAACGAAGTCTGTCACTTATGCACATATTTGTAAGATTGACGGATATTAGCAGACAGTATTGTGCGATTGAATGCCGAAGAGAAGCGAAATTTCTCCTTGTACCGTAACCGAAAAAAATGATACGGTAGTAAGGTAGCAAACCTGGAAGTCGAGTTGCGCTTTGGCTGGTCCTTCGACGGCGATGGAGAGATTACCGGCGCCAGCTTCGCGTGTGTAGATGTTGAAGGACTGTTGCAGGTTGACTTCACCGCGCAATAGTCCCGAGCCACCAGCGCGCACCTTGTGAGCACCACCCTCGTGGAACTTGCCGACTGTGAACTGGAACGGGCTGCCTGAAAAATAAGAGCAGTCAAAGTATTTGTAATCAACGGGTTGCTGGACAAATTCAAACGAAGCGCGCTGTCTTTGATCAACTTACCAGATACGTGCTGCTCTTTATGCATCACCGAAATGGCGTGCTGTCCTTCCATCCGTGGTCGGAAGTTGATTTCGTAAAAGTTTTCGCCCAAATCGCGCATCTAAGCATTGAGCGGTCGATCAATAATTGATGGATACAACTGAAAGAAGATAGCAGTACCTCGATATCTTCGCTGACGCCCTCGGGATCCATGATCTTGGCATTCATCTCCAATGCGCTGGTGTTGGGGAGTTTGAGGTTGAGACGACAGTCCTGCCCGGCGCTCACCACCGACGCCTGCGGAGCCGACTTGGAAATCTTCTCGGACACAACACCCACGCCCTGACCACCGCATTTGATCGTGAAAGGACTGCCTGAACAATACACATATTACTGCACATTCACTCCTTCGATCACAACCCCCCCCTCATCTTTCAAATCATGTTCAATGAGAGCAGAGCACAATTCTCACAAGAATAATATTTCTTGCTACTTTTCAACCATCTATTGACCACACAGCAAAGTAGACAAGAGCATACCGGGTACGTGATGGTCGGCAAACTTGACACCCAAGACGTAGATGCCAGGCTCTGTGGGTTTGTAGTGAACCTTGATGGTGCCGTCATTTGCTTCCTGACACTGAATTTCGGCCTTTGACGGTCCTTCCAAGCTAACGGACAGGCCACCGTAGCCTGAAATTAAATTGATAAGGTAAAACGAGTGGATTGCAATAAGATCGTCCGACTAACAAAGCCGCTTTGCCGATAGTGGACAACGGAAGTGTAAGAAAAGCGCTAACTAACCGGCGTTGCGAGTGTCGAGAACAACTTCGTTGAATTGTTGCGTTATCGCCTGGCTGATCCCCGGGCCCGAAATCTTCACCTTATCCGCATTCCCAACTTCGCTCTGGTTGACCTTGATGCGAAACGGAGAGTTCGGCAGCATCGTCCCCTTTTTCTTCACCGTCACCAGGTGTTCGCCCACTTCGCGCGGAGTGAACGAAATTCCTGCAACCACACAATCACTATCACTGTATTTTCGGGAGAATAGCAAATGTCCAATGACGACACGATATCTATACGAACCTTTTGATCGATCGATGCCAAGTGCTATTCACGAATTCGGCTAATTTTTGCATAAAGCAGAGATAAAGAAAAACTAATTTACCGAGATGACCAGTGTCGATTTTGCGAATGAAGCATGGTTCTTCGATCTGAAAATACAGTAACCTTATTATGAGTTGCTCTTTCACTGTTTGTCGAATGAATTAGCGTGAGAATTTTAGGGCCATAATGAAGTTTAGAAGCTTACGCCGCTGGGGGATTTGATGGACGCCGAGAGTCCTTTGACGTCCGGCTCGGAAATCTTCAGCGATACCTCACTCGTTGATCCGACAGACATATGCGCGCGTTTTCGACCCTCGCCTGAACGATTCGACCACCGTCAGCACAGAGACGACAGGACAAAGCAGACATGGGCACATTTTTTCCGTTGGGGGGGTAGCGACCCCCGGCTGGGGGGAGGAGGGGGGTATATACCCCCCCAAGATCAGACCCTCATAATATCTAGTGTAAATTTTCGCAAAAAAAAATTTTCCGG
>JAQGCX010000566.1:0-15665 GCA_034700205.1 Plectus parietinus | reverse complement strand
TATGCTTTTTATTAGTTTACGCAATAAATTTTGTTAATTTTTGACATAGTCTCAAAACTTAGTTGGAGACCTAATAACTGGAAAATAACTGGATTCAGGAATTTAACAGGAAATTTGCTGAAATTAATCAATTTCAGCAAATATAATCTGTTTTTTCAAATGTTCTTGTTTATCTGACAACTCTCGGAAACGATATACCGGAAGCGATTGTCTGCTTCGGGGATTATTTTATTATCTTATATTTCGTTTTCCGTGAGCTATTCATAGAAATATTCAACCTCTCCATTTTGACTTTCCCATTATTATCGAATTCCAAGATAGTAAGTCTATTGCATTTTGCTGAAAGTTGCTAATCTCTATTGCTCTCTTTTTATCTGGGGACTCTTTTAATTGCCTATGGGTATTCGATTGTTCCCTTTCGAGATTGTCACAGTAAAGTAATGAGTAACAAGTAATTTGTGGAGTAGTGCTTTCTTGTACTTGATGTTTTTCTAGATTTCGTGGCATCATTACTCGTAAACGCAACCGCAACAACTACAGCAACTACAATAACTAACTAGGTTTCGCTTAGTTAACGTTGTTGCAATATTGGCCGTCATCTATTTGAAACTTTGCTTTTGGCGATTATATTTACATATATATCTTTGAACGAGAATTTTTCTAAGTGGGGACGGTCGTTTTTGTATTTCTTTGATTAATCTGCGACCACTGTCACGCTTGGTATTGTTCGCGAACATTAACAATAATTTGTTTTTTTACGTCACGTTCAGAACTTTGTCTCTCCACCTTTCGACGAGAAGATATGATATCGAAAAGATTTCATATCTTTAACGATCATATCCTATGATGCTTCATTGAGTTGACGAATAAAATTCACATTTCACGGGAAACATTTGAATCAACTGCCGAAAGTTCTCCATATTGCAAGGTCTTCGATTGTCTACAATGATTTATTGTGGAATTAAATCAATTGAGCAAGCGATTTTGGTATGAAAAATTAGCATCAATTCCTTGGTTGAACACGATAAGATAATCATTACATGAGCAGCGTGCTGAAAGTCAGGACAGTTGAATTTGAAACCGAACCATTGATAAACATAAGTACAAAAGCCTATTGCGAAATGGAAAAGAGCAGGAGTTTTTCCACTTTTCTGTCAAAGAGCCTTTCCTCAAAGTGTCAAGTAATTCGTTCGTTGACCATCACCCACACCTGTCTTAGGCAGGGAGAATTTTAGTTTTTCAAAAAAAATTTTGCCCTTATATTTCAATTCTTTTTAAAAACAGTAAAATTTAACTCGTATGCTCCTTTTCGCTGCAATTGCGTACCTCTATCACACATCGTCATTCTTCACAATTCTCACAATTCTCCAACCCTGGCTTTGAAATTGCAACAGTTAGTACATAAAATAACGAAAACGTCACTTGATTGAAGTTTCACTCATTTCGATTTTTTAGCGTAGCTAGAATCGGACACAGGGAGGGGTATTTTTTGCTCTGAGGGGGGCACGACGGACAAAAATTTAGAAGGGAAACCCTTATCTCTTCTTTAGGGAGCCGATTTCAAGAGGGGCACTCTTTAGCGAGAGCAGGGCACGTTCTCCCTAGTACTCCCCCGTCTAGCTACGGCTCTAATTTGGGGCCAATTTATTTTATGTACAATATTTAGTGTCAGTGCAGAAGTTTGCAAAGTGGCGTCATAAGTATTACGAAAACTCGAAAAATCGCATTACGTCATACGTACAGGGTGCCCCAAATTTAATGGGGGCCCCCTAACATACCGGCGGAGGAAATTTATTTTAGTTTTGAGCGGGCAGGCAAAAATTTATAACATTTTTCGACGCGGAAGCGAAATTTTCATATTTTTTAACGGTAGCGGAAAATTTTTTGAACTTTTGTACATCTGAAGGCAAAATTTTCAAGAAAATTTTGGAAATTTTGTTAATGAGTGAGGCCGGGGGGCTTCCCCCCCTTAAATGACTGAAGGTCGGGGGTCCTGGGCCACGTAGTCCATGTGGTCCATGTATAATCCGGGCTTGTGCGCAATCCCCAGTCATCGGTTTTGGAGGGACGAGGGTTTGCTTTACACCTTCCGACAGGCCGAACGTCTGCTGGTCCGAAAGCGAAAACAGCGCATCAGTTATTCTAGTTCACAGTAACGAATAGATTACGCGATGCAAGCACTTGATTCCCGTTGTTAATTTTTGGTACTGCCAAACGAGGATGCACCATATGCCACCAAACTTGACACACATAGTCTCCAAAAAATTGCCGTCATTTTGGTATATGACATGCCCTGAGGCGATTTGTGGTTGTCGTAAAAAGTCGCCTGTATTTTTTGGGACACCCTGTATATATTACGTAACGCTTTTTTAGTAAGGGGTGTCGCGGAGGGTCCGTTACGGAAAAACAATACAAAAATACTATGCGTAAGTATAGGGAGGGGGTTTGTCGAAATGGCGTCCTAAGTCCTAAGCATTACGAAAGCGTTACGGGAGCGACGGGTTGTCAAGAAAACTGGAAAAATCGAATTACGTCAAATGAACACATCCCGTTTATGCTGGATTTCGAAGTTTTCGTTTGGAAATTTGTCGCTCTCAGGAAATTGCATAACACCAGCACCAACACCAGCACTGAGTGGCGCGCGAAAAAAGATTTAAGCATTTGGAGAATAAATTACATATCGTGTGACGCATACACCGCAGATAAATTGAAAGTTTGTTATGCAACGAAATTTTGATTGCGCCCTGATTTAGTCAAATAGTGAGAGCCGAGTGACTGACCACAGTAGTGAGCGGACATTTTGAAAATTGTACGTAAACAGTAGAGGCAACGGGTAATGATTTACTTGCCTACCGCCACAATGTGGCTCCCTGTTCCTGTATTAAAATATGGATGCTGGCCCCGTCTGGTGTATAAGTTTTATCTGTTATTATTAGCGTTATTACTATCGGTCTCTTTTTCAAACGGACAGCAGGAATATAGTATCGGGTTTCGAAAAGTTCTGAGCGAAAATTTCAAATAGATGCGGTTTGTCTCCGGATTGGAGTTGAGAAAAGCCGAATAGCACATTCGAAAGCTCTTAAGAAGAGTTTTCTCACGGTACCAAAAATTTGAAAGTTTTCGCTTCGAGACCGGAGTTATTTCAATTGAGACAAAATTTTATGGTTTTGAAAAAAATTGTTTTCTCGATTCCTGCTCATCCGATCGAGGCACTAATAACTCATATGAAAGAGCTTTTCATCCTCTATAATTTCAGCATGAATATAAAATTTTAGAACTAGCTCTGAGAAAAAAAGGAATTTTAAAAAAGTAGCGAAATTTCGAAAATTTTAAAAATGATTAAAACGTTGATTTGAAGTAAGTGACGAATAAAATTCAGACTCACAGATATTATACACCCTCAGTAGATGCTGAAAAACCCCTTTCTGATTGACTAGCCCTCGCTCATTTTCTAAAATTTTGTTCTAAAATTGTTCTAAAAATTACAACTGAAAAAAACTTTTTTGTGAACAAAATTTTATTTTCAAGCTAAAATTATAGAGTATGAAAAGCTCTTTCATCTGAGTTATTAATGGCCTCGATCGGATGAGCAGGACAAACAATTTTTTTTAAACCATAAAATTTTGTCTCAATTGAAATAACTCCGGTCTCGAAGCGAAAACTTTCAAATTTTTGGTACCTTGAGAAAACTCTTCTTAAGAGCTTTCGAATGTGCTATTAGGCTTTTCTCAACTCCAATCCGGAGACAAACCGCATCTATTTGAAATTTTCGCTCAGAACTTTTCGACCACCCGATACATAGGCCAAATGGGCCACGTGGCCTAGGGCTCTCCGACCTCTAGTCATTTTAGAGGGACCCCCGGCGTCACTCATCAACAAAAATTGCAAAGATGTGTTGAAAACTTTGCCTTCAATTCTACAAAAGTTCAAAAAATCGTTAAAAAAACATGAAAAAGAAAACTGGCGGCGAAAAATGTCTCAAATATTTGCCTGCGGCGCTCGAAAGTGAAAAAAATGCTTCCGGTGGTACGTTAGGGGGACTACCATTAAATTTGTGGCCCAGGGCCCCGTACCCTAAATTCGGGCTGACAACTTTTTTTGTTGTCCGATCTTTTTTACGTTATTTCTCAACAACTATCAAAAATCTGTCGTTAAGCGACTAATCATCTGATAGCCCAACGCCGGCTTAATCACTGACATAATTTTTAGCTGAGCTGACAGCCTAGGAAGAAAGAAATGACCGCTCGTCTGAGATATATTATTTATGACTAGTTTACAGGGTGACTCATGAATACAAGTTTTTATACAAGTTTTTACTCATAACTTTCGAACCATCCAACCGATTTACTTCAAATTTAATGTGCTGATAGAAGACATAAATAGATACTTGCTCACAAAAAATTCCTTTCTATCTTCGCAAAAAATTTATGTCTGAGTATCATTCTGTCTCATAGCCCAATGGTGATTCGTATCGCTCATCAACTACATGTGTCACCTGATGTACAACCAGCTCAGCAGCAGAAATGAATGCTTTACCGCAAACATTGCAATTGAACGGTTTCTCACCGCTATGTCTTCGTCTTATGTGGTTCCTCAAATTCCTTGGTGTCTTGAACCATGTTCCACATTTCTGACATATATGTGTATGTGTATACGGTTTTTCAACGCTGTGAACTCTCCAATCAATGACTAGCTGTTCATGTTGCTTGAAATTTTTGCCACAAGAGTCCATTGAAACCGCTTACAGTTATCGGAATGGGTGCTGTTTCGATGTAGTCGTAGACTGCCGGAATGTAAAAAAACTTTTTCACAGGACTCGCATGGATAACGCGTTGTCTGCTTGCCACCGTGAACAAGCGGACGATGTTGTCGTAACAGACTTTTGCGATTGAAGACTTTGTCACAGACATCGCATTGGTAAGACTTCTCGTGATGCGCCAGTAGTCGGACGTTCTCATCTGAGTGTCTTTGTCTAATGTGGTCTTTCAAGTATACTAGTGACCGAAACCGTGTGCCGTCGTTCCGAATACCTTTTGGTTTTCCATTGTTGTGACGACGTTCGCAGTGAATGACAAGGTTTCCGCGAATCATAGCATTCTTGCCGCAGTCGTCACATTCAAACCCGCTCTATTCATCGGAATGAGTGGTTTTTTAGCGCAGTCTCCAACTGACAGAGTGTAGAAACACATTTTCACAGCACCTGCATGGATAACGCCGCTGTTTTCCGTGATTAAACAGATGTTCTCGCATAAGATCTCGGGAAAATACTTTGTCACAGACGTCACGCTGGTAAGACTTCGCGCAGTGCACTTGGCTTTTGTGCTTTCTTTTAGATACGGCAGTTTTGAAGCATTTGTAACAAAGTGAACACTTAAACAGCATTCGTCCTTTACTTGCTTTCGCCAACGGCGGGTTTTCTCCAAATTGCTCGCACTGAAGCAGGGAAGGAACATTGCGGTGTATATATAGTGAGTGATTGCATGTTTGATAAAATTGGACCACAAGATGACTTTCTCACAGTCGTCGCATTTCAATACTGTCGCCATCGCAAGGCGTTCTTCATGATTGAAATGATAGCGACACCAGGCCACCTCAGCGTGTTAGCCGTCTTGAAATCCTTATTACAGTACTGACATTGGTAGGCAGGCTTTCAAGTCATCATGAATGCGGAAGTGAGCGACCAAATATCTTATCGAAATGCCTTTGCCACATTCGTCGCAAATCGGCATATGCGATGCCATTCCGTTCGTGCAATGAGGTCGATAACGGTTTCTAACTGCCGATTGTACTGTACTGTACTTGCGCTTTTTGGTGTTGTAATTATCCTATTCGAATTCCCCGAGATTTTTTATGCTAGAATCTATTGTTTCTAAAAGTATTTTAATTGGGAATTTTTTTGTTATAGACCGATTTATGTACAGTAACAATAGGAGATAACCCTTGCTTCGCATTTTTGGCTAAACTGGTGTTTTTTGACGTCGTACGCCATTTTCATTGTCATATTCGGCTTCCCCAAGGTTTTTTACCCTATAATCTATCATTTTCAAAAGTGTTTTAGTTGGAAACTTTTTTGAGGCAACCTGATTTCCATTCATTGTCACTGTGGGATAAGTGTACCGTGAATTTTGTGGTCGATTTTGCACACCCAACTGTACCACATTCAACGGAGTTTTGAGCAACTATGTCTAACCAGAAGTTCCGTTAGAAGCAACTTTTGACGTAAGAAATGACGTAAGAAATCATGCTCTTTCCAATTCTTGATGCCAAATTTTCCATAAAGCAACTCCAAATACAGGTGGGTGCGCCCAGGGCCTTTGCCCACGTACTTGTTATAGTACGTCATATTGTTATTCCAATACGTCACACACCATATGCCGTCCTGAAGGCCCTACACAGCGGGCTGCGCACTTTGAAACGCGTTGGCCTGCGGCGCAATCGCGCGCTTATCGCACTCCTGCGCCTTGGCCTCCGCGTCCCATGATTCACCACTCACCCTCCCAAACAACTGTGCTGTGTTCAGCTCGCTCATGTAGAAATTGCTAGTATTTTCCGCCTGCTGGTGATCGGTCCCTCCCTATTTCCTGTCGAAGAATTTAGAACCTCTGCAGGCCAAAAAATTCGACTTCTTGACGACCTTTCTTACATCTATCCTTCCAGCTAGTTGCTGAAGCTGTTAAAGCGGAAGAGGATTTGATCGACCACATGGAGAACAACTGGAAGAACGAGCTGAGCGTGGGCGGAAAATACCACAGCAAGAGCGGCGACGACAGCTGCGACGTTCTCAGTCTGCAGGACGACCGCGACGCCCTTGCCGCCATCAAGGCCACCAAGGACGGACTGACGAAGATGTTCCAGAAGCACGAAGAGCCGCGCACCTCCCGCCGCGATCAGAGCGAGCGGAGCCGGCCGGCCGTGCCGTTAGATAGGGACGGCGTCGTCAAGGACGAACTGATGGTCGGCGCTCTGGACGTCACGTTGCAGGATGGCACCAAGGTGAGGAAAATACCAGTAGCACTGCTAGATTTCCTTAAATCTGGTTAAGTAGACATGTGAAAAAAGGGGAGCGACAGGTGCGGCGCCAGGATTCATTGGCACCCGGGGCAATAAGGTTGTTCTTGTCACATTGGACGGGGCAACCTACAGAGGCACGCCCTGCGAGGCGCGAAGCGCCGAGCCAACCACAGCCGGGGGGTCTGGGGACGCGTTCACGCGCCCCCCAACGGGGTCCAGGGGCAGAGTCCCGGAAAATTTTACGTTTTTCACATTAAAACGGTGAAAATCTGTGCAATAGCTGAACGAAAGTTTTTGTCCTTATATTTCAATGAAAACTTTAATTTCTTAGATATTACATCCCGTGTCCGAAAAATTGAAGGAACTTAAATGTTGCATACGAAGTTTGATAGATACAAAACGCAACGATGCGAGATTTGATATGAATTTTAGCGCCGCAGACGAAAATTTGTACCGGTATGTTCTATGTAGAAATTGTTAAAACCTGCATTTTTCGAACGTCTTTTTTTAAGGTTGTTTGATCTGTCTATATTATGGTATGTACTAAATTCTTAGCATTACAGTATGGAGGCGAAAGAGTTTGAAGCGTTGGATGCGAATATTAATTTATTAACATCGACAGTATTTAGCTCCACGAGGCGAAAATTATGGAAGAAAATTAGCGCCGCAGGCGAGAATTAGTGGATAAAGAAAGCGCAGCAGGCAAAAATTTGCGTTTGCTATGTTGGAATGGTGAAAATTCGTGTAATTTGGGCAGTTTTTGAAAGATTACATCGACGTTTCACCTCATTTACTTATCTACTATACTTTTTGACCACGGGGCAATTGCTTAGGGTCGTCCCCTCCCTGGCCCCGCGCCTGGGGAGCGAGCAAGGTGGGTTACACTTGACGGCCAAGCGCCCTCCTATCGCCACAGGGGGGGGGGAGGGCAAGATGAACAACCTACCTCGCTCGCAGGTGGCCCACCTAAAAGTCGGAAAACGGAGACCGCCACTGCAATTTTACAGCCCTTGTATGAATTAAATTGATTCCCAGACCTAAATTTGAGGGAACAGGCCCCAAAAGAAGTAGCAGGGGTTGTGGACGGGCTGAAGTGATCACAGGTGGCATCTCTAGTAACTGAGTATCCACAAATGATTTGCACATGCTTATCCTTAACGGCCGTTTCAGATCCGCTGGACAACAGTCTCCGGTCAGGTGATTTATGGCCGACGCACTCTATATTCTGGTGCAGACACCGACGGCAGAGGCGCAGGCATACCGCTCGAGATGAAGTTGCCGAACGGTTATGAATTCCAGAACCTGGAACTGTCCACTGGTACGGAAAAACCCGCCGAGATTCGCAACCTGAACAACGGCGAGCTGACAGGGTATGCGTTGTACAATTTGAACCGGTTGCCACGCGCTGATTGACTGCTGCTAAGCGACGACCAATCACCGCATAGTAATCGATTTTTATGCTAAGCGACGACCAATCAGCGCATAGTAATCGATTTTTTATTAATTAGCAAATTGTAGGTGCGACTATAGTAAAGCGTGCGTGGAGCAGCTGCTTTTTATGGCGCTGCAAAAGCTGATGGAGGAGATGAACGCTAAGAAAGCCATACAGTGGGGATTTCGGGGCGAACCGAGAGTCATGGCCATCTACTACAAGTACAGGAGGTCGGGGTCGAAAACCCGCAACAGGAGTCAGTCGCAAACGAGGGCGGTGGTCCCGTGTGATGAGTGCAAAGCGATGTTCGAGTGTGCGTGCGGCAGCGAAGACACAAAATCGAAGAAAAAAAAACGGGAGAAGAAAAAGTAAATGCTAGTTAAAATGTGTGCAATCCATGTCAGTAAAGAGAGAATTGCTTTGCCAGTAAAATTACGGGTATTAACGACTGTGCAACGTTTGGCAGCAAAAAATACGGTATAAAATTGAGAAACATATGACACACTAATGAGACCTTCAATTTTATGCGTAACAGCGGTCCCAATGTGAGCCTTTACAGGCAGGCCCGGATTTAGAGTACGGGGGGGGGCCCTGGGCCACAAATTTAATGGGACCCCTAACGTACCGCCGGAGGCAAATTTTTTCAATTTTGAGCGTCGCAGACAAAAAGTTTTGGACAGCGCAATAATTTTACATCTAAACAGTAAGTAGTTTGGTTCTCACTGAACTTGATGCAGTTTTATGAGCTTTTCAACCATGGACAACGGACTGAATAACATTTTATTACAAGGTGGGCTCATTACTGACCTGCTCACAAATTTTTAGCGAAAATAACCCAAAGCGTAATAATTTTACATCTAAGCAGTAAGTAGTTTGGTTCTCACTGAACTTGATGCAGTTTTATGAGCTTTTCAACCTTGGACAACGGACTGAATAACTTTTTATTACAACGTGGTCTCATTACTTCACAGTAAAATTAGCTTACCTTGCGTCTATTTTGATCTATGACCCGTAAACTACAGGAGTGCCCCCTATTCTAATCCATTCCCCTCAAATACGTATCCGTAGTCCAGAAAAAGAGATCCGAACTCCAGATCATTCCGGAAATATGAAATTCGAACTCAGCGTGTCGATATACCCCTCCCTATGAAGCATAGGTGCAATTGGGGTCCGAGGCCGGCTGTACCCTGGTGACCCATCGGCTGTACCCTGGCCAAACTTGGCCGAAAAATTCGAAGAGAGGTTCACCTCCTATTGCCACTGTACATAAATTCCTAATTTTTAGTTTTTTTTTCAATTAGGAACAAAAAAGTTCCTAATTGAAACACCGTGAAGAACATCATCTTGTCTGAGGAACACCGCGCCTAATGAGCTACTAAAACATTCGATAAGCGTTTCTTTTATTGAAGTGGTGTAGTATGTAATCGTAAACGTGAAAATTTGACAGTGTAGCGATCATGCTTCCAAGTATTTTCTATTAGTTTAATGGTATCGTACTATCAAGAACACGGCGACTAGACCTGGGTGTTCTCTTTTCATCATTAAAGCATGTAAATCAGCAGTACAATGTTTTGTGTTACCTGAACAGTCCCACGGAAAATTTCGTGTTAGATAGATACACTACCTTTCCGCCCGATCTAGTCGCCGTGTCCTCGATAGCGAAACCAAAAAATATTCAGTGAGCTCCGCCATAATCAAAATGAAGTGTTTGTGCTGAACAGGTACATTGGTTTTCGCTTTCGCTGTCATATGTGTCTTTGAGCAATGAGTTTTCACTTTGAAAAAAAGGCCTTTTGCTTCACAACATCCAATACAAAGCCTACCGGCTCCCTTTACAAAATACAGAGCTAATGAATCTGTATTAATTTATGAACTGGTCAGTTTCAGTTACGAGCTCATTTTGTAATAAATGTTATTCAGTCTGTTGTCCCAGGTTCAAAAGCTCATAAAACTGTTTCAAAGTCAGTGAGAAGCAAACTACTTCTTGCAGAAATGTAAAATTATTGCGCTTCGGGCTTTTTTCGCTAAAAGGTAGTGAACAAGTCGGTAATGAGCCCACTTTCTAAGAAAAGTACAGGCTACAGACGGTTTCGTTGAGCTGAAACAAAAATACAGGAGCACACAGAACAAATTCAGTCATGGTACCTCTCCATCTCAGAGTTCACTCGTAGGCGACCAGACTGCAGTGGAACACTGAATCCAGGTCGTTAGATCCATCGGGTCGTTAGATCCATCATCAACTTTAATGACCGTGGTGTGGTTGACAGGAATGACAGCTGTCACGACTGTGTCATTAGATCCACAGCCCTACGCTGATAGATCCACAGCCAGGGGGCATGGGGTATCCATACTGAGTATGTTGTTCATGCTCGATACTATATCAGTCAATATTTCCAGCCAGATTTCAAACATTCGTCATACAGTATCGGTCCCACTGTTTTTTAACATTTTAAATTCATGTGAAAGTTATTTTCTTGCTTTACAAATTGTTGTAAACCCCGATTGATTAAAACCTGAGATGTTATGTTCATCTTTTACTTGAACGCCGAAATTTCCTTCAACAAATCAAATATTCGAACCTCGAAACAGGACCACCATTTGCTCGATGGATCTATCGACTGGGGGGCGATGGATCTAATGACCTGGGCCGATGGATCTAACGACACCTCCCTTTAAGAGCAGCTAATTACGATTAACCTTGTCAAATTAACTGTGATGATGGATCTAACGACCCGATGGATCTAACGACCCAATGGATCTTTCGACTCCGAACCGTCCAGCAGTCTGTCCAATTACTTGTATGAAGTGGCGCGAGAAGATAAATTTAGCTTCAAGGTCATTTCGCCGCATGAGGACCAGCAGGACGGCGACAAAACTTCAGGCAAAGGAAAAAGTAAAACAAAAACGGTGACCACTTATGAGTTCAATGACACTTGCCTGCACTATCGATTGACCGTCGTTGATACACCTGGATTTGGCGACACGCAGGGGATTGATCAAGACGCTATCACCCGCGGCTACATCAAAGAATGGTTCGAAGAGCTGAGCAAAAGGGTGTTAGGACATCACTCAAAGCACACCAGAGGCGAAAGAAATACCGTAGTAAAATATTCCTACACTTATGTATAGGCGCAAACTATTCCTAAGCCTAAGCCTGTTTCTAAGCACAAAAATAAGGCTGCACACTCTGCGTTGGAGCGTCTTTTTTCTCTAACCGTTTAGAAAAATGGTTAGATTGGAGTGATGGCTTCGTACCAGCAAAAGCACCGATGGAATCAATCACCTCGACGAAATTTGCATCGTCATCAAAAGCAGCGAAACGCTCATTACGGCACAAGTCAAGTAAGAATTGCCGGAAGCGATTTCTCTATTTGGCAAAGATATGGAAAAGAATGTGCTTGTGTTGTACACTTTCTGCTTGTGTTGTACACTTTCTGCTTGTGTTGTACACTTTCTGCTACGCCGATACGCCATCTGCTGAGGAAGCTCTGATAGAATTGCAATTTGCAACCGAAAAACCGAGAAAACACAAAAACGCGCATGCGCGCTTGTCGTGAGGTCGGCAGTTTTCGGGCTGTAGCGCAACCGAACTACAATAATATCTAGTGAAATTTAAACCTGCGTACTTGTGACAGTTAGGGGAACAACTTTTACGCGGGTCGACGTTAAGTTCTACCGATGTCCCATGTCTACCGATGTTCAGCTTGATCCAAAGAAAATTAGTGAAACAACAGCGATTCAAACATTTGCTCATTTCGTTGGCCCACCCTGTAGAATATTGTAGTTTTGCGATTCAGTTTCTTGCGTTCCAATACAATACTTTCGACGCGTAGTTAAAAATGTTTCGTGGAAACCGTAATTACCTACTTCATTTTTGTTATGCATTCTTGGTGAGACCGGCGTAACTGTGAGCATGTCGTCATCAGTCCTACAGTTAACCCGGTCTCACCAAGAATGCATAATAAAAACGAAGAGCCTAATTGCATTGCATGCATGTATGAAGAGTGAAAGTTGACGAGACTGCACAGCGTCAAAATTGAAGCAGTCTGAAATAATATCTGGCAGCGAGTGGTTTGCTTATTCAGGATATGTAGTTCATCAAACAAAATCGAAAGAAGACAGGCTTGTTTGCTGCCGAGGTTGTTGGAAATGCTCAAAACATCTATTAATGACTGGAAAACGCACGTTCTCTCATCCGAATGAGTTAATATTGCCATCGGTGGCTCTAACGGGCAAAAATAGCGTTGTCCGGAGTTGTCTGGCAACCAAGACATTCTTCACATGCATTTGCAATCTTCGCTACATAGGAACGAGATGCCGAATCGCTTTGCATATTTGAATAGGTCACATAGCATAGTAAATTTTTTAACACGAAGTCCGTTTTGCATGACGAGTGACTGCAATAACCAAGATCTTTGCTTCGGGTTGAAGGCCAGCAATTTCACTTGCGGTTGTTACTCCGGATATATGGGCGAGCGTTGCGACATAACCAATTCGAACGCTCCATGCGACGTCACCTAAAAAATAAAGAACACAATAAAAACGTGTATTACACAGTCTAACGTGACTACGTGACATCCGCTAAAGCGACATACATCGTCTCCAAATAAATGAAAAAACGAGGTCGGTTGTTGAGTCAATGTTTTCGACGGGACGTCTGACCCAATATCAATATTATTGACGTGCACGAATTAGAGAAAAATGTTGAACATCAACTGAAATCATTGCACTATGACGAAGGATGGCATGAACAAGCAGACATCCTGTCGTCTGTCATGGAATTTTGTTTCGCATTCCGAACAATTGCTGGCGTCTCGTACCATCTACTCCATTGTTAATTTTGCGCCATTGTTAATTCTGTATTTGCTCAATTACGTGCTGCTACCCAATAAAAGCGCTCCAATGTTGGCAAATGGTAGTTGCATCTCAACAACTGGAATCCATTTCAAGAAACGAATAGGAAATGCTCGTCTACGCTTTGTCTTTCGTTGTGTCGTTGGCTGCGGTGTCAGCGCAATCGGTCCCCTGCCAATTCAGCGATTGTAATAATGCAGGCTTCTGCAGTGGCACAAAGGACAAACTTACTTGCGCATGTTTCTTTGGGTATCAAGGACCGACCTGCGCTCAAACAACAGTTTATCCCGGTAAGTTACAATAAAAACTGACATAATCAGGTACGGTACGGTACCGTATTTATAAACTGTCTACTGTCTTCTTTCTTCAGAAAACTTTTTCATAAAATTTTAGCTTCTACTCCATCGAAACCTACAAATACAGGACTGTGCGAACAGAGCGATTGCAATTACAATGGCATTTGTATGGGCCTCAAGAGTTCGTTTGTGTGCATTTGCAGTTTTGGTTTCACTGGACCAACTTGCCAAATTGGTACGTAGCGTTCACGTTTACCAGTAAAATTTGCGTTACCATTAAAATTTGCGTTTCAGCGCCTTCGGTGCTGTGCGATGCGACCGATTGTAGCAACAACGGAATCTGTTTGGGAACAAAGAACCAATTCACTTGTACATGCAATCCATTTTATACAGGACAGCGATGCGAAATTGGTCGGTTTGATAACGTCGATTACGGTATTAGAGAATTACACTGTAAATATGCAAATTTCAGTGCCACAGAATTTGTGCTCTCCTGCTGATTGCAATAACCTGGGCGTATGTCTGGGAACCAAGACGTCGTTTACATGCATTTGCAAACTTGGCTACAACGGAACGAGATGCGAAATCGGTTCGTGTCATTTCCTATTAAAAGGCAAATCTCTATGAAACGTTTTTAACTGACCAACCGAATATTATTTTCATCTTCTATGAGAATCGAAATTAGTAATAGTGAAACATGAAAGGCGAAGTTTTTCAGCTGAATAGTGCGAAAACTATTAGTAACTCTTTTTTTAGCACCAAGCCCGTTTTGCACGTTGAGTGACTGCAATAACCAAGGTGTTTGCTTCGGGTTGAAGTCCAGTAGTTTCACGTGCGGTTGTTACGCTGGGTATACGGGTGTGCGTTGCGAGACGCAGATCATTACCAATCCGAACGCTCCATGCGACGTCACCGACTGTAACAGCAACGGTTTGTGTGTCGGTACCAAGCAGCAACATCTCTGCTTCTGTACCTTGGGCTACACGGGGCCGCAATGTCAATTCGGTTCGTTCACAATAATTCACTTTTTTAAATTCCCGTTTCTTATCTAACTTTACATTTGTTTCAGCACCCTTGTGCGACTCTATTCTCCAATGTGGTGGAAAAGGAGTTTGTCTGGGTACTCAGAAGCAATTCTCCTGCTTGTGTAACGTCGGATACAGCGGCGTCGCCTGCTTGACCAAAGATTTCTAGCCTCGCAAGAAATCGGTGCATATTTTACTGATTGCTCATAGTTTCATGGTATTTGTTTCTTTGCCGAATCAGTAACGTACATTACGAAATGATGTAAAATAACTGTGTTACTTTTCAACCAAGTAATCAATCAGAGAGCTATACATGCAGAGCAAACGTTGCGGTATATTTCAACTGAGCAATCAAGAGCACTTGTCGAAAAAATCGTTTAAAAAAGTTAAAATGACGCTTCGTTGCTCAGTGGAATTGCTTTTTAAAGCCCTTAAGCTCATCAAATGGTCATGTTCATTGTGCTCATTGAATGCTCATTGAATCATTTACCATCTTCATCAAAGCGTATCATGAACCCATTCCGGAGCCGAAATAGCGAGTGACAAACAAGTCCACACAAGGTGCAGCAAAGCCAGCCATTGTCGAAGAATTGATGTCGACGGCAGAAACCGAAGGATCGGAGACGGAGTGGAGGATGAAGTTTCTGGACGACAAACAAAGGATACTGCTTTGCGATCAAACCAAACTGTATGTATGAGCTTGAAGTCTAACCCAGCGAATTTTCAACGCCCTTCTAATACAAAAAACGAATATCGCAGAACGTTGAGACTGAAGGACAGAGCGGAAGAAGTAGCCGATCTGACAACGTCAAAGAAACTGTGCACTTTTCTGCTGGCCCGCGATCAAGTGCTGGAAAACAAAGGCGTGCAAAAACTTGTGATTGGTTCACGTAATACGAACACGCATACAATCGCGGCGATAAAGGAATGATGGTTGTCGGCGGCACTGGCAGCGGAAAAACGATGTTGACCAGGACCCGGTTGCATAAAACTCAGGTAATTTACCTTTTGGGTAATTACCGTAGTCCTGCAAATCCCGCGTCGCAC
>JAQGCX010000565.1:0-15674 GCA_034700205.1 Plectus parietinus | reverse complement strand
TATGTGTACCAAATTTCAGCTTGATCGGATGAAAACTGCAGTGTCTGCAGCGATTTAAACATCTGAACTCCACGGTGACCCACCCTGTACTTCACAATCTACGGTAAGGATAGCGGGGGTCTCGCAAATACATTGTAGAGAGTGAGCAAATAGAGTTTCGGAAAAGTTTCGGTTTTGGGAAACCGAGAGGACTTAACTCGCATAAAACCTCAGGCGTACATAAGTGTTTGTATCAGGCGGACACAAGTGTTTGTTGAACTACTGTGGTAGCAGCGTAAACCAATCCACGGATTGGAGGGAGGGTATAGCTGGGGGTAGGTAACATAGTTTTTCGGGTCGAGATTTTGGTACGAACTTCAAAATTCAACAATTTTTTAGGCCTTGGACCGAAATGAGGGGGGTTGGCCCTGGCTTGGGGGTACCTCCAGGCCCGGCCTAACGATGGACCTTTTGGACCTTAAGGTCCGGGGCCCCCCGACCGCCGAAAAGGGGTTCTCAGCTCGCCAAAAAGGAGCGTCCAGCGATAAAAATATGTATTTTTTTGCCTCCGGCGGTAAAAAACACAAAAAATTTCGCCTCCGGCGGTATTGAGGGCCCCCTCAGGAGAAAAGGTCCAGGGCCCCCCGGATCCTTCGTCCCTGCTACACCTAAGGAGGAAGGACTATTCTGCGACTGCAAGGGCTACTACGTTATGTATTGCAACAAATATTGTTGCATACGTCGCTCCGACATTTCCGCTAACACCTAAAGTCAGCAAAGAATTTGGCTTTATCGCGTTGAAAAATGTTCCTAAATGGTCTGATTTCAGAGCTAGGAAGTCTAGCGAAATATGAAGCGAAAGATTTTCTCTAGTTGATCAATATTTTGAAAATCTCCGCGCAAGCGAATCAGTGAAGAGACAGCTTCACTCGGCAAGTTGCCTGTTGACGAAAAGAGCTGTGATGAACCTTCTGTATTAGTTTTTTCTCTTCCGGTACACAATTCTCGAGAGCATTATCTTCTAGCATTTGATCTGCTCATTATATAATTCAACACCATACGATGTCTGTTATTATGACCTTGTTTAAATGGAACAGTTGAAATGTAACATTCTGAACCGGTGATCTGTCTTTGCTCCATACTTCTCTCCTATCACACAACATACCGTTAAGCATGTAATTATGGTTGCAATGAATCACTTTCGTATGTTATATGTTTTTTTGGAAACATATCAAGACTGCTTTGAATTCCATCGCTGCGTACGGTGTGTGCAAAATTGCATTAGCGATTTTTGCGAAACAATTGGAACAAGTCATTGCCGAACGATAAAATACAAAAACAAATAAAAAACAGAGAACGAGAAGACACAGAAGAATTTAGGACAACGCCATCCTACAATTATCAAAGCGAGATAAGGTAACGATAAAAATAAACGTCACGATCACTTTTTCTTGGTGTCTTTTTCCACCTTTTTCGTGTCTTCCTTTGTCTCCGTCTTCTCATCCTTCTTCTCGTCCTTCTTTTCCTCCTTCTTTTCATCCTTTTTCTCCTCGTTCTCCTTACTCTGCTGCTCAGCTTTCTGCAGTGACAGCTGCAATGGAATTCAACATTTATTACAGTAAACTGTAGCATCTGAACATTCGTTAGTAAAACAATGTACACGTGCGAATACAAACACACGTATCTTCTTTGATACTGGATTGACTGTCAATCAATTGCACGCTTTCAACCAATTTTTATTGGGATACTAATTCCAGAACCAAATAATTTCTGGGCAACGACAGAAAGTCGTGACTTTAGTTTTTGAACCGCACGACCGCATAAACGACTACGGTAAGGCCGGAAATGGTCGGTGGAAGCTAATTTCATGTCATGACAGGTCCCGTCACTCGACACAGTGAACCTCTTTACAAACTCATGGATAAGCAAGTCGCGATTAATCTGTTCGGATACCCCTAGGCAGCGATTTTAAAAAAGATATTTGCGGTGTGACAAGGCGTACCGAGAATACCGAATATTAATTGGTTGGAAACTTTACTACTTTACATTACTTTGTTATCGATGAGATTGTGCAGGGCGATGACGGTGCGGACGAGCGAACCCATGTAGACACACATGAGCTGGTCGTTGGACTGAACGTTCTGCGATCTGACAAAGTCCGGCGTGCTCACATCGGGCAACAGATTGAGAATCTCCTGAAGAACGCGGGATGTTTGCAAATTATTCAAACCAAATTCAATAAAAGGCTATCATGAAAAGTTAATCAGTCATTTTATAAAAGAGGACACCCAAAATCTGAAGAGCGATTTGTTCATGAATTATCGACGCGTTGTCATGGCATTTAATGAGACTATGTACGCAAAGTGAAATAATCAGTTAAAGAATAGAAGCATCGACCGACCTGAACGTAGTAGATGATGGAGTGATTGACGGGCAGGTCGCCTTTGGACACCTCGGTCAGATAGCGCTTGATGTCGTCTAGCTGACTCTTCAGGCCGCGCAGTCCCATCAGCTGGTCCGTCACTCGCTGCGACAAAGTCCCGGCTGTCTGGTCCTTGATGTCGCTGAAAACGTAAACGCGATCGATAAACGAAAATTTTTTCGCGGTTCACATCGCTTAAAAATCAGAAATTCAGGACAGAGACTTTGCCACCATGAAAGAGGTTGCTCACAAATTACTGAACGCTCCTTTTATCCCGTTTTAACCACCCCCTCCCGAAATTTTGAGCTTGGCTTCTATCCCTTGTTACAACAATGTTGAAGCATACAGTTCTTGACTTTTTCGTTACAATGACGTTATTGGAATGGTAACAGACCCTCCAACCACCCCCTGAAGGAGCGTTATGAAATTGGTGAACAGTCCCATATGAAACTACAATCTGTCCAGCAAACGAAAAACGAACCGCAATAGATGTTCAACGCCCACTTCTTCAGCCTCTTCGGCGCCGATTTCACTCGGCACATGTTCAAAAGTTTTGACTGGCGGTGTCCCATCCTGAAAAAATTAATCGAATAATCAACATGTGAAGGTAGTAATATTGCTCTTGTTTATAAATAACATTTGAGACGTTCACCCATATTATGTCACAGCTTTAAGTCAATGATATCATTTCGTCTGCTAAGTTTCATTAAATTCAATTCACCATTTTAAAAACTGTTAATATTTCTGAAATTAGGAATTCATTTTTTCAAAAAGTTCATGAGAGAACTCCGTGTCAAATTGACAATCACAAAAAATACTTCAGTCTGTAAAGTGTAATTTTGTGGAAAATATCGTACCTTTGCTCACACCCTGAAGCAGAGGTGGGCAAGGTTCGAGCCCTAGGGGGGGATTTAGTACCAAAACATTTTCGGCCCAGGGGGAAATATCCCCCCGGCGGTCTCCAAAACCTCATTCTATCCAGTGCTTGTTCAAAATTTTTTTTCGCCACTACTTAGCGAAAACGTTTCGGTTGCCGGACAAAACCTCGTTCGTGTCGGGACGCGCTTCTCGGACAAAACCTCGACGTGCACACCACGAGAGCACGCTGTGAACAATCCCTGAGGTTCCCTTGACGACTACGGTATGACTGGCGAGGTTTTGTCCGGACACGAAACGTTTCACCCCCCCCCAACCTTTTGGCATCCCGAGGGATCATGTCTGCCCTGCAGAATGAAAGCAAAGATGACTCACATCGTGCACCTCCTCGACTTCGATGTACGCTTCAGTGGGCAGACCGAGGACCTTTGGCTCGGCCTCGATGATGACGAGCACGGGGTTGGGAGTGAACTTCTTCAGTTGCTCGTTGACGGCGATGTCGTTCTGGCGCAGCTTCGGCCCCGTATGGTACCAGCCGACGACGCGCTCCTTGGCCGCCACCTTGTGGAACATGGTGTACATGTTCTCCAAGTAGTCCATGTCCAGGAACCACGTGTCCAAGTCTTTTTCGTCCTCATCGAATGGCACTAAAAACGAATAAAACTAAATTCAGCGATGCGGTGAATGCTGGATAAACGATGATTCCGGATTGTGTATAATTCTCTTGAAGAAAACAAATGACATAGTGTGGGTGCGAGGGCGAGTTTTTCTCTTCTTGTCAAGTGATAAAACAGGGGTCAACAATTTCCTAAAATCTAGATGGGAGGTTTGTAGGACAGTAAAGTTATCAAGGATGTTGTCTCCCCAGAATTACCCAAAAATCACTCGTGTGAGAAACCACAAAAGTTTTTCGGTTCTCAAAGGCGGACATGTTTTACATACCAACTTCCTTTCCCCCACAAAAATTTTTTGTTAAGAAAAACGAGGCTACTATTGAGGAGAGATTGTTTGGAATGACAACTCTACACACACTCCTCTCAAGTTCTCTGAAGTGAACTAATGCAGACGTGGTGCACTAATTTCCACGATACGAAGCATTCCTTCCAATCCGACCCAACCCAAGTGGAAACGTCTATACCGGCGAAGCAGTTGGCGATGTCGAGCTCCTTGTTCTGCTTCATGCTGCCGAGCAGGACGCCGACGACACGCTTGACACTTTGCGTCTTGCTCACACGATTGAAGTGGTCGACCACACTGAGGAGAACCAACGGGTGCACCACCACCTATAAAGTAACGCAATACTCGTATATAATTAATCAACATATGAAACAATGGCACAAAGCGCTGTGGAGAGAAATGGGTACATACCTTGGACACGGGAAGATTGGTGTGAACGGTACTGCTACAGTGCAGCTTGGCCTTGTCCTTCTCCTTGTCTTTCTTCACGTCCTCTGCCGCTTTCTTCTGTTCGCTCGATTCGGCCGCGGTCGGCTCGTTCTTTCGGGGCGCCATTACTGCTTCGGTTGTCTGCGAGGATTCAATCGACTCTGAAGAATGAAGAATGTGTTCACAAATGAGCAGCGCGCACTTTACTAGTCGTTTTAATTTACAAATCAACAGGAACAGTAAGCCTACCACCTCTTCGAAAGTGGCCGCTGTGGTCAAACTTTACTCAACCCAAACAAAGATACTGTTTTTATTGTTAGAATACCAGATAGAACACTTTTTTAGCTCATCGAAGCAAGAAATAAAAGCTAGTCAGGATGAAAAGGTACATCTGTTCCTCAAATCAACGAAGATCCAGTCTAGCAAATTTCACAAGACAAAAATGACACCGCGGCGCCGGCGGAGCGGTGACATTTGCTGTTTTGTGTACGGTAGATCGGAGACTTGCAATATTCTTCTCGAGACCAAACAAAAGAGAAGGTAACTTCAAGCCAAATCAATGTGCTATGAACATAGTATAGCGTACAATAAACAGGACCCCAATTCAAAGCTGCTAAGTTTTTGTTGCTTTCAAAAAATGAGAATAACCAAGACGGGGAAAGAATTGCTGTCTCTGATCACACTGCGAATCCTACTCCATTTTTCTGCAAATTGTTTGTTTTTTCAACCAATTCAACTTTGAAAATGCACCAGAACCGGAACTGGTATCCTTCCTTCTGAACACACGCTTATTCGCTTTTCAGAATAAGAAAGGAAAGCAAAAACACTGCATATTGCAAGATTTGCACTTGCAAGATGTGTTCTTTCGCAAATTTTGTCGCCTTCGGGGTGCAATTCCTTTTCGTTTTTCAGCCTCGAAGGCAATATATTGAATCGTTTTTATCACATCGTCATCATATTCATATCATATCCAAGCCTTGGCTGTCATTATGAAGCAGATAACCGCAAGATAATCGGACACCGCAGTGGACTGGTTTGATTGCAACATAAAATTAGCATCGACTTACACATTGCAATGTGCTGAAAACGAGGTCAGAAAATGTTGAGGATAACATTGTTCCAAAACAAAATCGTACACTCGCGCGCTGCACAGAAATACTAGGTGCTATTGAACTGCATATTGTAGCTAAACATTCAACGGTCAAGTATAGGTTCATATGGTTCTGTTTTGACGATTATGTGCGCGTACTGGTCTTTCTTCGCGGCTTATTTGCGATAAATGATACGGAAGTCGACAACAATTTGTTCTTTTGAGGCTTCGTCGACGACTTTCGACCAGTAGCTCGATTTCGCGGTCAAAGACATGCCCAACGGCGCTGCGAATGAAACCGTTTTAAAGGGTAAAATATTCATTTTGATTAATTTTTGCGCCAATTTTAGTTCAACAGCCGTTCCAAGTCCCTTGCCTCGGAATTCGGGAACCGTGAAAAGGTGGTTCATAGCGCCTGAAATAACAGGTGTTCGGCATTGGCACAGGCACAAAATGTATCAGGAATTACCATATTTACAGAAATAGTGGCACACGCAAAAATAGTGGCACACGTAGAAATAGTGGCACAGGGTCCAGGGGGTTTGAAACAATAGTGGCGTGTACCACTATTGTTTCTCTTCTATCGGTCATTTTCCCGTCATTTGAAGCCAAATTGGTATAATTTGCATGTTGGCCGTTCATTTTGAACGATATTCTACCGATATTTTCTACTTTTGAAGAACAAAAGCTTATGAAAAGGTCAGATTATCGACAAATCTGACTGTAATTGCCGTTAAATAGTTCAATTTTTTTCACTGTTTACCATTAAATTTTGTTCATGGGAAGGTTGAAATAATAGTGGCACTGTGCCACTATTTCCGAAAATACGGTATATTTTTTGCACCGAACCTGAGTGATGCGTCATTTCGAAGGCGACGAGTTTTCCGTCGAACTTCACTCCGATGGAAGGAAGATGTTCTAGTTTCGTCTTGACATTGGGCGCTTCCGTTTTTGATGCGTATTTCCAAGTGCCCGTAATAAATTGATGATCCACTTCCGGATTCAATTCGCAGAAACTGAACCTGAAAAGTTTTTTATTTGGCATAAAGTATTAAGTAACGGAAACCAGTTGCAATCATAAATAAGATATAAGAGTAGAGAGGACCATGTCCAGGTAATTTACGCCACAATTGAAAAGGTTACAATTTACGAATCACGTGTGTACGCCGGAAAAATTGTCAAAAAATTAATCTCATCTTTGCGCAATAAATAAAAAAACACGATTCGGCAAGTTCCGGATTTGAAGAGAGTATTTTGCTTGCTTATCAAGTGAATGTTCGCGAGGCAGGGACATGTATAGATGGTCCATCAAAAATAAAAACTCACCAAACTCCAACAAAGTTCGGCTGGCCGCGCAGGAGATCTTTAAAAAATAGTTGCCAAAATCACCCAAAAGCTTTCGCCAATGGAAATGGAAAATCCTACGCTTGACCCCATCCTCAAAATTCTTGGGGTGTTCGGGATGAGGCAATACTGAGAATATCCAGAGGCACGTGGGCTAAAACCAACGCTGCTAGCAAAACGGCAAACGCGACGTCTGTTGAGATACACAATGACGACGGGTTAGTAGGTTGTTATGGCGACAAAAGTAAAACGCATCATTCGCGTCCCGTCGCCATTGTGTGTCTCAACAGACATCGCGCCGTTTTGCTGTGAACGTCGATTTTTACCCACGCACTGCGAGGTACATTTTGTACCTCCTGTACCCTTCCCCCTCAGGTGCCCACCTCTGAGGATATCCCCATCTCTAATTCCTGTGCCTACTCGCCCATGTCTAGAAAGCCTCCCCATTCCTCACTACAAACTTCTGAGTTTCGAACCCAAACGAGTTTCAGGGTCGAGAGCGTTGAGACGAACCAATAAAGTAGTATAATACGGTAATGTAACAACATCATAGAATTTATAAATTTCGAACAAACGAACCCATCTGGGAGATCAATTTTCTTATTCATCAGGTCTCTGTGCTTCTCGGGTTGAATGGAAAATACGAAACAAGGAATGCGTGGAGAAGAAACGTCGAATTTCTCTGATAATGCGTTTCCAACATGAGTGCTAATGCCATTTTCAGTGTGCCACAACATGAACTCCTCGAATTGTTCGAGCAAATCCCTGGTTTGTTCGAGTAAAGCGTCCAAGTCAGTCGATTGCCCTCCGTTAATTAGATAAAAAGTGACCCATGTTCTGCAAGAGTCCAATGATTTGAGGGGGGTGCAATCGTAAGGAAATACCGTATTTTAAGAAATAGTAACTCTGTGAATAAAGAACAAAATTTTGCATAACATTGGCAAAAGTGTCTACAATATGACAAATATTATTACCTTAATCCAGATAAATGGAAAAGACACTGTAAATGAAGCCATAAAGCGCATGTTATACCCATATTACCCTGGATTTGGGGCAATTTTACCTTTCTTAGTTCCCGTACACCCTCTGTTACAGTCGAACCCGGACAAGTGCACAAAATGCGTATCAATTGTTTGAGCATACTCCAACATGAAAACTCACTACGCGGAACTGCGTAGCCTCTTTGTGCTGTGGCGTGTGCTCTAACAATTGATACGCATTTTGTGCACTTATCCGGATTCGACTGTACTATTACTTCATGTTTGTTGCTATTGAATTTGGCGCAAACATGAGCACCGACTTTTGCCTTGGGCACGTCAACCAATAAATTTTTCGACTAGGTTTTCATCTCATTCATCGATTCGCTCGAGTTTGAGGCGGTACGCAACCTACCTTGTATAGGTCTGGCGAATAATAGTCATCAGCGCTTTCGGATTTGGCCACGGGTGCGCGAATACTTCCAAAGTTGCATCAGGGTTCGGAATTTCAGTGCAGAATTTCAAGTGAATCATCAAATCCAACTGGCTCGGTCCATTAACAAATTGGGCGATTTCAAGAAGTTCCGATTTTGTTTTGAAAACTCGCATTATTTGCTGAAAAGCTTTCGTTTAGGATAGACGTGGTCGTGGTAAGTTGGAGTAATCAGGCAGAGAGGGTCTCATTTTGTCGAAATAGAGGCTTGTTGGTAAGAAAGCCAAGTGGATCATTCTCAATCTACTTTTTCGGAGTCCGACTTGGAAGATAAATTTTTATCGAGGGCCGTTTTCTTCACAATTACAACCTTTAGGTCTCCGGACATAGGCGAGGGGATGAGGGAGATCCTCCAGCAGGGGTCCACATGCTCCGGCATGCAAAAAGTCCTGGGTGCAGAGAAAATTTCGGCTTACACAGAATATAATGGGTTTTGGCCTTGCCGGGAACAATATTCACCCAGACCGAAAATTTTTGATTCTAAATCCCGCTACCTCCCCACGACCTTGCCCAACCCATATCTGTCCCTAGCTTCATCAATCATTCGTAATGCAGCGATAAAAATCCGCAGTTAAAGCTAGAGATAAGAATGAACGTAGCACTCTGGACAATGCAAATACACCGGTAAAATAGGAGAAACAGAATACTTCTGTTGTTCATTAGCAACGGTTAAAAATTACAAATGTCTGGATACATTTATAAATGATTTACTTGTTACGATTACGGATGACCGATCAATTCGATTCATTCGAAAGAACACAGATTGCATGTTACAGATTACGCGTAAAGCATTATTTGTTGCACAGCTCATCACATAATTTTTTGATAAGATGATTATCTAGAAGCAAAGGTTCATTGGAATCGCTGCTTCCCAGCTTTCTCCAATATTTTGACTTTTCGACCATTAACATTGCCACAGTGTTGTCGATCGCCACGCATTTGAATGGTGTGATACCCATTCTTATCAGTTGCTGAGCCAATTTCAGTTCAACAGCCGTACCTAAGCCCTTGCCTCGAAATTCAGGTAATGTATAAAGATGATTCATAGCGCCTGAAATCCACTGAAAGTACCATCAAATACTTGTGCGAATTGTTATTGCGACATACAAATGCAATGCAACTTAACATTTGAGCGCTCATGTGCAAACTCACCCAAATGGGCTTGAACACCTACATAAAAATAAATTCAAGTCCCTTATTTGGACTTGAACCCTGTCCCTTATTTGAAGGTGTCCCTTATTCGGAAAATCCTGGTAAAAATATGGGAATTGTTGAAAACGATGGCTAAAAGAAAGCAAAGTTTCATTACCTGTGTGATGTGTCATTTCAAAAGCGGCCAAATTGTCGCCAAACTTTACTCCAGCAGAAGGAAGATGGAGTAGTTTCGATTTTGTATTTGGAAAATCGGTGTTAGAGGCATGTTCCCAAGTAGTGCTGACCAACTTAAAGTCTTTTTTGTGGTCCAAGTCACAGAAGTTAAATCCTTGTGGAAGAAGAACTTCATGATTTTCCAAGTCGAGCTGAGTCTCTTTTGGCATATAGAATGCGTGACAGGGAAGTCGAGACGTGGAAACATCAAAATCCTGCGATAAAATTTTGCAAAGATGAGAGCTGATAGCAAATTCAGTGTGAAACAGCATAAATTCGTCAAATTCATTTAGAAAATTGCACGTTTGCTGCAGTAATATATCGATGTCGTTAAGTTTTCCGTCGCGCAACAGATAAAAGGAAACAAAAGGTCTGAAAACAAATCTTTTCCGTCTTTTGGCATGTTGATAATTTAGCTTTGTGGTTATGCTTTATTCATAAAGCGCAGATTTTTTCACCTACCTGGTAAAGGTTTGTCGAAGAATTGTCATCAGAGCTTTTGGATTCGGCCAACTGTTAGCGTAAACTTCAAGTTGTGCATCGGGATTCTTAATTTCTGTGCAAAACTTTAGCTCAATGGCCAAATCCATCGAATCAGGTTCATTCTTCACCAAATCTGCCAGCTGAAGAAGCTCCGAATTTGTTTTGAATGAATATGTCATATTTGTTATTTGTTTTGTCTGAAAATGATTTCAGTCAGTTAATTATTGCGATTAAATTCGAGTTCGGTAAAACGGAAGCGATCAAATTTATTCTGTCAGTCTTGGTACAGAAATCCCCTCCTCTCGCACTTTGCACGCTAGTTAGTGGCCAATTGACGTGTTAAAAAAGATAATTAGCGGGGGATAAAAGGCAATATAATAAAAGATAATTAAAAAAAAATTAATAATGATCTTTTTTAACACGTTAATTAGCAACTAATTAGGGTGTAAAGTGCGAGAGGAAGGGGGGGGGCTATTTACGAGAAAACCTGGTATGCATGCGACGGCCCTGTGTGAGCAGGTTCCGAAATCCGAAATAGCAATACTGGTAATCGAATGAATGCACACAACGTTGCACACTACAATTACTAAATAGTCCACTGTGCACTTGAGCACGCTCTGAAGACATTGCAAAGTCATGTAGGCAAACTGGTTTTTACAAGTCTTGCTTATCGTCACTATGCTCAGTTGAGAAGCGACAGTGATTATTCAATGTGACTGCATACCTATGCGCTTATGATCAATCTTTGCTCAATGTGGCCGAGTCGTTTGATGTACAGAGCAGCTCGCAACAGAATACCTATGAGCTGTGCAATGCCACCAGATTTAGCTAACTGAATTTGCTCTAGCGCAAGTGAAAAAATCCCGTTGGCATTTTATTTTTGAATAATTCTGTCATTTTTGTTTGCATCGGGCTGAAATTCAGAAGTTTTGTTCTTCAAATCAGCGCAATGTTTTTTGGAAAAAATAACTGCATTTGGTCATAGGGTTGCTGAGATATGGCCCTGCAAAGCCAACCCCAGGTTTTTAGATGAATTTTGCTGCAGGAAATTTTTTTTTTGAATAACTCAGCCAAAGTTAAACCGATTGAGCTGAAATTTGATTTATTAGTTGTAAGATTCAAGAGGTTTTTTCTGGAAAAAATTGTTGCATTTGGTCATATGATTGCTGAGATATGGCTCTTCAAAGACAACCACCGGTTTTTTTTGAGACGCAGGCATAAGCATAGGCCGCACAAGGATATTCTCTATTCAAAAAGATAAAATTCAGCCTAAACGGGGAAGTTTCGGTCGAGAACGAGCTCTCAGTGTGACCCCTGAGGGAGTATCCTCTTGCGGCCCGTGCCCATAGGCAAATCTGCGCAAACCGGGTGTCTTGTTTGCTGCTCCATATCTTCGCAATGAAACATCCGATTTTCACAAACGTTTTTCCAAAAAAATTGCGCTACTTCGAAGAACAAAAATCCTGGTTTTTGAGCCCGATCAAAACACAACTGACAAAGTTACACAAAAACAAAATGCGAGCGGGACTTTTGGGACACCCTGTAGCTGCGTTGGCACCCAAAACGGTTTGGAGGAAAAAATCGGTGCCAGATACTGGTTTTTCGTCCAACATTTTGCCCATCCCACGCTTGACCAGTGGTACGTACTGAGATTATTTGCTTCATTACACATTAAAAAAGAGCTACTTTGAATTAAAACAAATATTCAAATCCGATACCATCTCGTTTCCTGATGCAAAGACTACAGTACCGTTGCTCTCCTTGCGCATTGGGATGATAGGTTATTTCTTGCTTTCCATATCGCATCGAACAAAATACAAATAGTTATAGTATTATGATGAAGGCGGATAAGAGAATTTAATTAAGCTACCCACGTACAGTACTGATGAAACACTGTTCTTCAAGACCGGTCTCAGAACTAGACTGATTTTATGTCAATGTCTTTTGATCATACTGAGTGCTATTTGTAAAGAAGAATAGCAGGTGCAAGAAAAAAGTACGCTATACGTCGTAGGTGAATGCATGATGAAGCACAACGAGTCAGCGAATTCGAAATTTACTTAATCTTGCTCGTACGTAACAGGCAGATATATTCTTGTTGAATGGTTTGCATTATGGTAATCTTCAGTAAAGTGCGCAGTTGGTTGCGTAAATTTGATCGTGCTGTGCCAATGACATCAGACGATCTAAGAATCAAGTTCAGCTGTCTATTTCTTTGACGCCCTGCGCTCATCTAATATCATCGTCGTGATAAATTGTCGGACTGGATTTTCTGATCGCGGTCGGGTCGCTGTCCGCCTTCCGACAACCCAAATAATTTTATCCGACCAAACGCGATCAGTGCCACCCCACCCCACCATTTCCTTCGGGTCAAGAGGAGGCCTCTGTGCGCTCCACTGCTGTCAACACGATGTTTTGTTCGATCATCCCCATTACGATCATCTCATTACCATTTGTTCTTTCACTAAATCTGAATCATCGCCATGTCTACCGAGACGATCCCGCAGTACCCGTAGACTTCTGGCTGAAGCAGCAGCTGCGCACACACCAGGAGTCGGAATCGGCGGCTGTAAAAAGTGGACCAGCTCCAAGAGTCCCCATTCCGCCCGGTCTTAAGCCCGCGATCAGCGCCCAAGTCTCCGGTCTCCCGCCTGGGTTGAAACCTGCAGTTAGCGCTGGAAATCAACCTCCTTCAGTTAGCGCTGGAAATCAAGAAATTGCACCTGTAGAGAGCTCAATCCCGCTCGAATTCACAGCTGGCACAGAAGCTGCAGAAGAAGTTTTGTCCACGACTACAGAAGAAGCGTTGTCGACGACTACAAGTTGGAGCACAGAGTCGTCGGCTGTGACCGCCCAGGTTCCTGATGTCCCTGTGGACTTGTCACCGGCGGTCAATTCGGCTTCGCAAAGAATTGTGAGTGATTCAGGGTCGAGACCGTCAGTCACTATCCCCCTGATCAGTGGTCGAAGAGCGCTGCGACTGCCACAAGGCCGAACCTTCACGTTCGCCGTCAATAACACGCTGGAAAACAGAGAAAGAACCAAGGCGGGAGCGTTCCGCATTCCCAATAGTGGCAGTGTGGGAAACGTCATTCAGACCATCGTCAAAAACGTCACCCTCGAGGACACGCCGAGCGCCGATAATTCACCGACTAAGCAAAAAATCGAACGAATAATCACAACAGCCGAGGACGTGACCCATAACGAAAACGATGAAGTGGACATTTCGTTTGGACCGGCTTCCAGAAGCCGGAGACAAATTGGCCTTAATGGAGGACTCGGAATTGAACCTTCGCTTTTGCCAAGTGCCATAGGAATAAGTGATATTTTGGGTTCTCAGAAGTCTTTGTCTGATGTGGCCAAGAAAAACGCAACTCTTAACAAAAGAGTCGCATTTGCTTCCGCTTCTGTGTCGTTTCCATCTGCTGGAAACGAACCAACAATAGGATTGGACAGATCGGGACCTTATCTGGGCCCACCCAGCTCGTCTATTGGTTCAAGTTCAACAGGTATGTGCGGTATTGTCTTTACATACTTATGTGTGAACTTCATAGTTTCGTGACCGTGCAAAAATATCTGAAGCTGTCAATCACTTCAGTGTCAAATTTGGACTAAAAATAATAATAATATACCCCGAGTTGCTTCCTTCATCTGTCATCTATTGACTTCAGTATCTTTCTCTCTATTTCAGCTTTCGACTCCAGCATTGATGGCGGTGACACAGTTTTTGCAGTTGCATCACAGACAGAAAATTTCGGTTTGGTTCCCTCTGCGCCAAGCAGAGGTGTCTGAAAGAAAAATTTTGGAAAAACATAGATAAAGATGTGTCCCATTCTACCAAAAATCCATGTCAAGTGATAATCTCTCTTCTACATATTTTATATGGACTATTGTCAAAAGATTCCGTCATGAAAAATTGACCAAAAACCTATTCTGAATTCAAAAAATTAGATCACTATGCGCATTATTTTTTGCTCTGCAATATGTGAATATGATGCAGAATTCGCCAATTGTTGCTCATTTATTGATTACTGTCGTTAAGGTGTGCGCGTTTATGTGTGAAAATCTGTTGTACGATAAGATTAAACACTTAGTACTTGATGCAATGTTCTGTCAACAGCGATCAATTTTGTTTTCAACATGAATACACTTTGTTGTCGACCAAGAAAAAAGGAATGCTGCTTCAGTGCCTTGCAACACATCAACACAGCAAGCGCTAACAGTGGTAGTATTGCGGCGAACGACGGTATAACCTGCAAAGCCCCTAATACTGTTTTTTTGGCAAGAGAAGAGAAATACCACAATAAGTAGATTCGCAGTCGCAGAACAACCACAAAGACACTGAGTCTGTTATTGGCTCAGAGATTTTTGTTGAAATAGTTTCATCTTCGTCTGATTATCATTGGGCTTCAAAAAATCGTCCTGCCACATACCGTTTACGTTCAAATAGACCGCACGCTCAAATAAATCCCGCAACCCAAGAGCTCCAAACAAAATAAACCACGCGCTCTAATAGACTCCGCGGGGAAAACTAGAAATGTGCAGCATAGCCAGGAAGCCGGAAATTTTTTTCGGTTTTATGGCTAAAAACGCCAATTTTCTCATATTTGTGAAATTATGCTATGCTGTACTTTCAAATTTTGTACTGAATTGGAAAAACATGTTATGTGTTTTGAGTTTGACTTCGCAACGAATGTTTGGTCTACCGTATTTATTCTAGTATAAGGACACCTCCTAAATAGTGTTCCACCATCGAGCAAGCGATATTATGCGATGTTATTTGTGTGTCTTTGACACTGAGAAGAGTTTTGCACGGTTTTCTCTCACTTTTTCATGGAAATATTGCAAATTTATCGAATCAAGATCAAATCCAAAGTAGCGATTTTGGACTTTTAAGGGGATCAAAATATATGAGAACATGTTCTTATAATTAACCCCGTACCGTCAAGGCTGTGAACAAAATAAACCCCGCGAGATCTATTAGAATGTATACGGTACCTGCAGCTGAGGTCCGAGGCCAAGGCACTACGAACGTAGTGAAAACGTTTTTCCGCAATCTACAGGGTGTAACGAAATGATTTGCAAGGGGCCAAAATCACACTTCCCGGCCATCATTTCAGGTGCGGTTTTTTGCATCGTGTAAAGCATGGCTTAGGTACGCCAGAAACCAAATTTTGGAAAATTTTTGACATTTTGGGGCTTCCCCAGGTGGCCGGGAAGTTCGATTTTGACCCCTTGCAAATCATTTAATTGGAC
>JAQGCX010000564.1:0-15678 GCA_034700205.1 Plectus parietinus | reverse complement strand
TAATATTTTAGGGAGCAAGCAAACCTCCAAAGGAGCACTTTGCTCCCTAAAGGAGCATGTCTGGGAACCCTGGGTATAATCGATTTACTTCGATACTCTCATATCAATTTCACTCTCACAGCTCTCCAGTAATAAATATAAACTCAATATTGAATGCGTTTCCGATTAAAAATGGTAGTCAACAGTGCTCCACAACTAAAACATTGGAAAATTGCCAACTAAATTGTCGAATTAAGTCGATTTTAAAATACTGCAATTGCAAACCATCCAGCTGGCAAAATTCTGTTGTCGGCAGTAATCTGGCTGAATGTCAACTGAGTGACTATGTGAATTACATCAATAGAACATCAAGCAATGAGACGCTATACTGTATTTCGAATTGTTTGCCGTTCTGCAAGAAAATTCGATTCGACGAGCATAGGTTAGTGGCCTCATATTTGGACGATGACCAAGCAACCATTCTGCTCCAATGGTCATCTTTCGATTACATATCAGCAGAAGAAACACTGGCGCAGTCACCAAGTGATTTCATCGGCACTCTTGGTGGTATTCTCGGTTTTTGGCTTGGATTAAGTTGTTTATCGCTCGTTGATTTCTTTTATTCTTGTACCATAATCTTGATTCGACTAATCGTTCTGGCACAGAAATTTCGTGATGAACGCAGGAGAATTGGAGAGCAGAACCAAGACCAAGTTATCGAGTTGTAGAGTATGTAGATGTATGTTTGTGCAAAATTTTGAATTGTTCGGTCTATCGTGTGCATGTACTGTTATCTCATTTGTGTTATATTTTTAAATGTGTATCGGCTCTTCATTCCAGCAAACTGATATCTAGATGACTTCATTTGGTTTCCGGTTTACGACTTGCACTTGAACCGATGTAGCAGTACATAAGAAGTCACAAACCGATTGTGCTTTGGTTGGAATGAAGAATCTGCTCAATTGAAGCCAGCAAGAAATTTGTATTTTAGCGCTCTGACTGAAGAAACTTGCAGAACACGCCGTGATAAGTGCTGCACGAAGGACTTTGATGCCGGTGAGCCAAAAAAACCGAGCCCTGTTGAGTAGGTGATGCAGTTCGGTTATCGTAGCAAGAGCGACCAGTCACGAGTAGCCCCACACACCCAACATGCACACGAAAGAATGGAGAACTGCTGTTCGTGTTTTCATCGTCGCCAACAAATCACTGCGACCCGATGTACTTTACAGCGTATTATTCGGTCCTGAAAGAGCAAGAGCATCTGTCAAGCAAGAAACCGATATGCCTTATTTATTCTGTTATAAGTTGCACCTCGGCTGGATTTCGCCCACGAATTAAAAAAAATTTGCCGCAATCACAGAGGGGACCCTTACCTATTTTTCGGCCGCCCCCCCTTAACCCCCCTGGCTAGAGCTATGGTTGTAGATATAATTGGTAAGACTGGGGAGTTGTGCTTACATGAGAACAAAGCAGTCAAATACCTCCGTGCTTACCTCCGTACTGAAAGACTGAAAGACAGAATATTGGAGTGACTCTGGCCACCACCGTTGCCCCTGCCGCCACCAGTTGTTCTGACGCAACGCCTCTCTTCTCCTTCGCCTCAACTCCCGCTGACATGAAAGTGGTACTTACTCCAGCCGAACCTCAGCCTGACCAGACGCTGATCACCGCCAACTGCGTGCAGAGCACTAATCCTGCAACCGTCTTCCCACAATACTTCATCAATTTGCCTCCAGCATGATGAGTACTCAAAATATTGACAACCCATATCAGCGTATCTATCTCGCATGTCAACCATCTGGTCGTGGTAGACTTGGATATCGCCTTTGGCGTTAGTAATGGTTTGCATGGTAATGTAAGCAAGCCGGGAAATATTCTGTGTCAAGGCTTTTACATTAGATTGGAATTTCAGTGTTCTTCAGTCGATTAGGTTTGTCAATTGACTAAGGTGTGGTACGTTGCCAATGGCAAACAAATTCGCTGCTATCATTTATCTTCAATAAAATATCATTTTTTTATATTTTTTCAATGTTTTAACTCAAATAATGGCACAGCTATACAGTCAACAACAATTGCCAACTATAAAACGCGCGAATTCCTTAGTTTTGTCCAGAAAAACAAATTATAGCTTAAGAGCAAGGAGTACATTATTGTTTCAGGCATTCAAAGTAGGAAGTTTCAGGCATGTTTCATTCTTTTCTCCTACTTGCTCAGCACACATTGATACTGATCTGTTGCTCAATATGTACGTATTGTTTCCAAACTTATGACCGCTTCCGCCATCAGTTCATTTCCGATCGAACATGACCGCATATCAGTGGAGCTGTAGATTCCCAGCCTCTTGAGATTAGATCGCGTTCCCAGTTTCCTTCGCGTACGTTGTATTATCAAGTCTCGAAGTTTTTCTAATTAAAATTAAATTCCTTTTGAGGTTGGGAGATGCCACCATGTCACGTATTTCCGGGAAGTTTCAGCATAGGTGCATTCGGAAGTATATTGGCAAGGGCACCATTCCTTGATTGTCTACTGTCTTGTGGAGAGAAATCAGAGAATGCAGATGGCCACAATAAGATTTTCGATGTAAATAATGTAATGATCACAACTGGTGGTAAATCGAGATATGAACATTTGCAGTTTCAGCATTACCGCATTACATAAAAGTGCAGTATTTGAGTTCTTTGGCGCCGATAAATTTTATCTACAAGTTATCATATGAATACATAGTCATGGAAGTTCAAATAATCTGTTTGATCGTGAACTTGAAAAGGATACATGAAGCAAAAATATTTTGATACTCGTTCGTATGAGAACAAAAATAACTGATAATATCATTATTTACACGACTGCACGTTCAAACGCTTCCCTTTTGTCATTTAAATAGCGGTAGCAGTTGATACAGATTGATAACCACCACAACTGAACAATGAATATCATCAGCATTATCACGATTGAAAGAGCCAACGCCACTCTGACTACAACGTCGCCTGCAACATCATGCATAAACTGGGCTACTTTTCTGAGAGTAAAACGTACCCTTAGGATTTGCATTGAGGGCATTCCGTGTGTCCTGACTGAGAAAACTCATGAGAGTCTCTTGAAAGTTGCCGATCAGCACAATCAGCAGGAAAAAGATAAGCAATGACATGAATATCGTCGTTAGCGTCTGAAAGAAAAGCAATGGTGTTGGTTTTTTAAACTATGAATACGGGCTTGCCAAATGTCAGCTACTGCTGTGGCGTTGCGAATGGAAACGATTAAAACTATTTATTGAATTTATCAATAAATTAGCAAAGAAAGATGATTAATTGGACGGAAAAGAACTGACCATTGAGAGAATAAATGGTAGTAGTAGCAGCTTCCTTTCAAATAACAATCCAGCTACCAATGCCGTCAGAACAATCGATCCGATGATTAGAGAAAAGATCTGCGCCATCAGACCGTAATTCGTCGTGTAATCTTCTTCTGCCACATTCTGAGCGCAAGTCAGCGCTTCGCACACAAGTAAAATCACGCAAACCACTGCGATTGCCCTTGTTGCGTTCTGAAACGTTGAATTTAAAGCTGAAATTTAAACCAAAATTTTGCCCAACTTTCGCTTGTTTCGCTTCTGAATGGTGGGGTAACACACCCTCCATCAAATCCTGGCTCGAGGGAAGCCCTCGTCACCTCCCTCCCACCAGAAAAAAATTTACACTTATGTCAAAACTAGTGTTGCCACGGTACGGTAAAACATCGTATGGTATTCACCGTACATACCGTACCGTCCATTACCGAAGAAAAAATCCCCACGCCGTTGAATTTTTGAGGAAAAATTCGAAAGAACATATATGATGCTTAGAAAACGTTGTTATTTATCATAATTTAACTAATTTTGATGGTTTCTTTGGCAACACCTTGCACATTTAGTGTTCCCCTGCTGTCAAAAATTACCAAACGAAAAAACTAAAAAACGTCCGTACCGAACCTTTCAATACCGTGGCAACACTAGACAAAACAGTTACAGTCGAACCCGGATAAGTGCACAAAATGCGTGTCAATTGTTTCAGCACACACCAACATAAAAACTCACTACGTAGAACTGCGTAGCTTCTTTGTGTGGTGGCGTCTGCTCTGACAATTGATACGCATTTTGTGCACTTATCCGGGTTCCACTGTATTATGTAACAATATCTGCGATACCGCACATGGATTTGTTGTCTGCTGTTTTCTATTTTGCCGGCATTGCATGAATTAATAACGTAGAATGCGATCAATAACTAGCTATCACTTCAGTCAGAAGAAACAATTTAATTTTGCCAAGCATTTTTTAGATGCGAAGGTAAATCGTATCGCATGTGCTTTAACAAAATTCCACGATTGAATACAAAACGCAGCTGTTGTGAAAAAATTTAGTTCTGCAAAATAATGAAGTTGCCTCTGCGATTCAAAGAGCCCTCACTAAAAAACAGAGCATGACGAGCAAAATATTTTTTGTCAATAAATTTCGCTTCCGGACACCGATGCGAAAAAACAGAAGCAAAATTCGCTTCCGGAGAAAAAAAAGTTGTCATGGCTGAAGAAAATGAGAGCAATAAGGGGCTCTCCATTGAAATTTACGCCCATGAGCCCGACACCCGTCTGTAGGCCGATAGAGTGACTTATTTATACTTACCAGAACGTGTATGTTGCCGCAGCAGCAGTTGTATTTGCTGTCTCTGTGGTTGAAGTTGCTCAAGCCAATGGTGTCCATTGTCATCACACTACTCATTATTGCCAGTACTTGTTCGAAAAAACAAGAAAATAGACAAATTGATGGAAGATTGTTGTAAAATTGGAAGATTTTTGACGAATATGACGATGGTTGAAGAGCAGTGGATCAGAAAGGCATCGGGTTGCGCCGTGGGTGTGTAGTCGACAGTAAGAAAGTGAGCTGGTGGCCGAAGTCGGGCACGGGCTGTTTGGACAATGAGAATTGAGACTCTCAGAGCCACATACGCTTGTAATTGAAGATCGAGAAGGCGCGCATAAGTCGGATCGATGTGGACAACGCGCGGGTGTTAATCGAATCGCCGTCGACCAACCACCGACTGCCGCCTACTGCCCACGTAGCTCATTTGGCAATACATATGATTGGAAGGAGGAAGGATTCTATTTTGCCCTTGTACAACGTCTTCATAATAAACACACGACCAACGTTCAGTACAGCACCCACCACATTCTTAAATGCACTAAAATAAAGGATCAAGTTTATTTTCCTGAATATTTGTTAGAATGTTTGTTTCGAAACCAGGGCGATGACTAGTAAAGAAACGATATTCGCCACTGTATTTTGCTAAAAGCCCAATTCTATACAACATGATCGACTGTTTTGGGCCGGGAGGGTGCTGGATGAGGGGATTAGGGTTCGTTCCATGACCAATCTCAAACAGAAGTCAGCTTGTTCAGGACTGTCCGGGTTTTATGGAATATACGGAATGTGGTCACAAAAAATATGTTAACGAGACGCAAAATTTGGCATGCTAGTTTCAAATATTCCAGCTCCCTCAAAGTGTTTTTGATGTTTTATTAACACAGTCGCTCAACATTTAAACTCGAATCAGGTGGCACTTTTCCGAGGCGGGGATGCGTTGAGTGACATTCGCTCAAGTTGCACATCAATTTCAGTCTCGTCCTTCTTTTTCTGGACTTATCACTTCACAGAAAAATATCGAGAAACCAATTTGATGAATGCTATTTACGGCGCAACTCTCCGACGTTAGTTAGGTGACACGTTAGACGTCAGCGAGTTAGACGTTAGTTAGGTCCATTACCGGTAATTTGCTTTAAAGAAAATTAGTTGTGAACCTATTTGCACTCAGCAGTATCGTTAAATGACTTAAATTTCGGTAACAATAAAGACACACTGCACTCATTATTTTATGGCTGAAAAAGCTGACAAACCTAGTGTACCTATCAATTTTCGAGAAGCCAGAAACGGTTCCTCATAAGGTCGATCGGTAGCACTATTTATTTCTTTGCAATTCAGCTACGAGTTACTATTTTTGCTGTCAAACGGAGGTACGTAGAGGTCTAATAAGTCTGCGCAAGTTCCTGGCGGCTCGTCTTTAATCGTCTCGCGCGAAGCGATGAGAGGGATCGTTCTCGGTTGAAGATGACACATGGACGAGTTCCGGTCGGTCTGTTCGATCGACGCTGAGCACCAAAGGGTCTCCGACTAATCTCACCCACGACATCCTTTCATGCTCCGCCGTCTTCTGTTGACAGCTCGTCTGTCATCTGAGTCGAGCACCCAACCTCTGACGTCAGCCTCACATGCCGCCCAATAACTTCAAAACGGCGTATTATCACTGCTCTGCCAATCGTTAGCAAATTAACGAGATAACCAGACATCGTCACAAGAATACCGTATTAATTCTTTTGCGTATTAAATGCGTTGGTTGTCACAGGCAAAACTGACTAAATTTCAAAGTCCCTATGGTAGTTTTCATTGCAAAATAGCACATGTATACCGACTGAAAAAACTTTCTCTTCTTAATTCATTGTTGCAATAATTTCGATACTTGACGAAACGAAGGTTTAAACGGCCCTGTAATAAACGCTAATAAGTTTGTTCACATTTACTGTCCAGGTGTAATTGAAAAGCACTCGTAGTAAAATTATGAACCTTCCTCAGAATAGAGATAATTTTAATGAAGATCACCTGCCGTGAACGTCACAACAACTTCAACAAAGGCCAATAATGTAGTTGAGAACTCGCGATTCCAATCTCAATCCTACTAACAGGTCACTGACTAGTTACGTGAAGACCCGGGTTGTACAGAATCTATTTTTGTCAGTTTCTGCAAGGCTGCAACCGTTCTATCCTCGCGCTTTTCGGTCGAATGGGATAATGACCAGAATCGGGCAGACATCTAGCGAGAATGGGTGTCTTGGGAGCTGATTCAATTTCGCTTCGTCCATTTTTCCTCACCCGGCCTTCTCTCACCGGCTCGCATACTAGTGTTGTGGAAGGCAAAGTAAATAAGGAACAATGCTGCAAGTCATATCTGTCCGACACAGGCAGCCACCCACCAATACGATCCATTTACAATCTGTCCGTTGCACTCGATTCTCATTTCATTTTGCATTGATTTCGTTGTTATCACGAGATGATGAGACTTTGCTGTTTTTAGTGTGCTCTGCTCGGTGCGGTTATCGTTTATGTTCGCTCGTCGCTTATGTTTTCGCTTTCGAATTGAAGCTAAGGCAGGAACCCAGGAATCATTATAGATTTCATGATTCCTGCCGTGTGATTATTGAAAACAGAAGCGTTTCATTGCCTTCCAGTTGGTTCCGAAGCTCTCTCATATTTGTGATTGTGATCGACCCCAGTCGACCGTTGCTAGTACATTGCTAGTATATAAAGTGTTGTATAAGTAATCAATACGAGAAACGGTCGAACGAAACACACACAATACAAACAACTTTCGCTGACAAGAGATCATTAAACAAGTTTAATAGCTGTCGCGCCGTACGTTGCGCATTGCGCGTTCTTTCATGGACAGCGCCACGTGGTAGGAAGATGGCGTCTCGCTATCTTCATCATTAAAGTCATCCTCAATCTCATCCTGCTGTTGCAGTTGTTCACACGCACCCTGATCTGAAGTGAAACATAGTACAATAGTGCAAATGCAAAAACCTAGTTTACCAAATTACTAGATATTGGTTGCGAGTAAGTGATCAACATTGTGTCCAATGAATTAAAGACCGCAAAATATAATTTTCACTGTCGTGGGCTATTCAGAGCTGTATAATAGTTATTCTATTCGATCCTTAAACCCGCATTGTAACCTGATTGAGACCATTTTAACGCCGTCACCTGAATTTAACGGAGCATGAAGTAGCTGTCCATTCTGGGTTTGGACTTGATTCAACATGGGCGACGTGGCATTTCTGTCATCGCCGAAGATGACGTAGGACATGGAACCGTAGGAGCCGATATAACCGTGCACGCGCTTTCCCCGGAAGTATCGCCAGCACGCGAACACGATCGAAATCAGCCACACTTGTAGCACCACCACCAGCACAAAAGACACCACAAGCAGCCAGCTGACGTACCCTAAACAATTACGGTTTTAAAATAATTTAATTTACTGCCAAATATCGTAATTGGAAAATTCAGTGAAGTTTTTCTCGAAAATTTCTGGTCACATGAAATTTTTTGCAATATTCAAATGACAACTTGATATTTTTTACGTTAGAAAAATCAGAGAATAAGATTGAAAATAGCAATTGAAAAAGAAACAGCCTGCACCAAATTGCGATTCGAAATCGTGTCTTGCTGTTGCGTCCATCACGTGCCCTTGCGTTTCCATCCAGTTGAGCATCGTGTCGGTGTTTCCGAATAGCGAAATGTAGAGAAAAGTGATCAGAAACACCGTCCCCGCCGCCAGACCCACACTCTTAAACAAAATATTTTCGCTTTTTATAATTATATTGTCATTTCTCGATTGTACTCATCGTCTGCATGAAAAATCTTCAGGAAGTTTCTCCTAATCCGTGCAAAAACAAAAAAATTGGGTATTATTGATGTCTGAACGAGCACGTAGCAGAGAGAGAGAGAGAAAGACGGAAAGAAAACATGCTAACGGGACTAATAGAACAGGAAAACGTTCTTTTCGCAGTTCCCATCTTGAGCTAATTCCAACTTGACTGCCTGAACCACAAATGGCTCTAACTTCCAAGTTCCAATAAGACAAACATAAGCACATCGTAATGCCAGCAATATTAACTCCAAGTTTGCGCAATTATCAGCCAATATAATGATTTGGTAGATGAAATTGTAATCGATACCTGCAGCACGAGGTACGGTAGAAGGTAGCCGGCCTTCTCAGTCCACAGTGCGTAGATAAGCGTCCAGGCGATGGCGGCGCCGATCAGCAACTGCGACGCCGACGCGACCAACGCGGCGCTGTTTCCCGTCGACACCGCCGTCACGACGAAGTGCCACAGTTCCAGCACAACCGTTACGCACAACATCCCCGCGATTATGCGCACGCCAGTCTGCAAAATGACTCTATGTACACTGCCGTATGTATTCTAATAGGAGCTCAGTCTCTGATAAAAGCCCACGAGCTACAATTAGAATACAGTTTTTTCGTTGTCTGGGGGTAGATTCATGGTGAAAATTGATGATAAGATGACATTGACTAGCAAATTCCAATTTTCATGATTGATTGATTTTTATGACTTTTTTCGCAAAATTGTTATAAATAATATATTTTGTCAGCAAAATTATATTAGAAATGGCCGAAATCGCTATTTTTCACCTGAAATCGCCAACCTTTGGTGATCAAAAAAATAAGAACCTAGTCTTCAATAGTGGCTCAGTCTCTAATTTTAGTCCAGGGAAGCAGATGATCGAAAAAATAGTAGCCCAGGGCTCCTATTAGAATAAATACACTGTCTCAATTTTTCACGTCGTGTCGCTTAACTGCAAAGAAATGTGCAAATGATCAGATTTGATGACGTGAAAAGCAAAAGCCAGGTGTACTGGGCGGGGTTGAAGACAATCGCGAGAGTGAGGGGTACCCACACCTTGGCCTGAGATTTTTTTGAGATTTTGCAGGTTCTAGATTGGAGTACGAAGATGTGTCGGAAATATGCATCCGCGAGAAAAATGTTGTTTTACGCAAAGAATGCAACTAAGCAAAATGTTACATAATGCAAACTGATCACCGTTGCGTGGCATTGTTTGCAGAAACAGCGGTACTTGACGTCGTTTGGGTCGAATCGGATCACGACGCACTGGTCACCTATGCTCGTTTCGCTCGGCATCATGACTGGTTCTTGCTGAAAATACCTTGCGTAATGCAGCAGATCGATAAAGGGACAAGGGACATACATCATTATCCCATGCTTTAAATTTGTCTCCGTTTTCGGCGGACTGACAACTGATAGACGACTTACTTTCGATAATTTCAGCAATGTGCTGTAGGCGGAGCCTATTCAAGTACTTGTATTTGTCAAGTACTCCTCAAGGCATATATCAAGAAAAAGGTAAGAGAGTTATGGTGGCCCACTAATGAGAATGCAAATGGTAGCAAAAAGCCCCGTCTTGGGTTGCTCAGCATGCACCGAAAATTTTCCCGTCTATTCCAAACGCCAAGGCCTACTCATCGAAATGATGATAAAATGCACAACAGCATGTGGATATGCAAAACTTCTATATCGCTTGTAACCGCATCGAGTTTTCCCTTTCTGCTAGTCAGAAAAGGCAAGTAACTTACTCTCGATTAGTTTCAAGAGTAGCATTAATTTTAGCTCGGTCAACGTTCGGCTTAGGTTTAACAATCTACCGCAACGAATTTCAAAGAGTTTAATTAAGATCATATTCGTGGTATACTATAAATCTAAATCAATCTCATCTAGCTTTTGATGTTTCAGAGACAGGAAATGAAAAAACTACAAGTGGTAGTACCGAGCACGGCAATGCAACGAAACGCTCGTCCATGTTGTTTAGTGCTGCGAATACTAATCGCCGAGTCTGTGTATTGATCACTTACGACCGATCTGATTATCGTTCAATTGCACATCTGCGCTACACTCACAAAATGTGCATTGATTGACGGTCTCCAGCTAGCAGCCATCCTTACTCATGAGACTGCGGGCGAGGCAGCAACAGCAGAAGGAAACAATTTTTACTAATATGTTTTTGTTCCTTTATCTACGGTATCTATTAAGTTGTTGACCTATTTCTGTGCCAAACAAAATTTCTTGCACTCTTTTTTGATGACAATTGAGAGTGTATAAACAAATAAATTACTCATTCACATTTAAGGTATCGCATAGCAATTAACTTATACTGCTCCGACAAAGATATTCTTATAATCTAGCGTAAGTATTGGGAATGAGACTCGGAGCAAGATAGAGATGTCGATACGGCAGAAAAAAATATGGAAGCACCTGAGTGTCGCAACGACTGTCTCTTAGCCCTATTCCTGTTCATCTGCAACGACGACAATGCGATAAAGTACACTTAGATCCTTCCCTGTTAGACTCTAAGTTCTCAAGACGGATCCGCAGGCGCCGAGCCCGTAGGTGACCGGAGAGGGCGAGAATGCATCGATCTCGTCGAACAAGCGGATGATTAATGCATTTAGCGGAGACGAGTTCCTTAATGCTCGTCTCTAATTACCATCTTTATTGCTCGAACGAAGCACGTGCCCTTCTTCTCTTCCCACTAACAAATGACCACTTTTCATTACATATTCGTCCCAGTCCCAGTCTTTCGTCAACAAATTGAATCAGTAGAAGTAAATGTCACAAAATGCTTACGCTCGCATTAAACTGATGATAAAGAATCAAGTCTGCAGCAAATAAATCTGTTGTAAGCAGTAGTAGGTTTATTTCCATAAAACAAAGTACTCTCTGCGGTGTTTCAGTAGATTTGGGGATTCGGACAGTTCGCGACATGACTACTCACAGGATTGTATCTGGGCCTGAAATTTTTTAATGACAGATTTTTGTCACAGTGAGCAGCAATGCTTCGCCAACAAACTGAAAATTTTTTAGCCCAATGTGTGAGCATTTTTTCAAAATAAACTGAAACACAAACATTTCTCCATTGATTTGAAAACTTATTATTGATATTTCAACCAAAAATGCTCACACATTGGGTTAAAATTTCGTAAGTTTGTTGGCGAAGCATTGCTGCTCACTGTGGCAAAAAACTGTCATTAAAAAATTTCAGGCCAAGATACAGTCCTGTGAGTAGTCATGTCGCGAACTGTCGTACAGTCGTCGATTTGTATACGTACGTATGAGACACACTCCATAAATTCTCTCCCTGCGTTGAAGCCCAAAATGACCAGCCAAGTAACATCATTCTATCTCCCCCAAACAAAATTAAACCTATCGGCCGTAACATACAAGAACAAAACGTACCATTTGTATTTCTTTTCCATTGCAGTTATAGTAAGGTTGAATTATTGTCTCTTCGGTGCATGAGTTCATTCCTTCATCAGAGTTTGCGTTCAATAACAAATCTTTTACCATTTCTGCAATTTTTCTGAAACATAAATTCAATGAGCTCACTATTCGACAAGTTATTTTTTCAAATAAAGAATGGTTTCCAATTCGCTCTTTAAATAATGAATTGTTTCCGATTCTGTTTCTTATTATCAACGCATGACGAACGACTAATATAACGACCTACGTACCAATTTCAAAAGGAAACAATTGCACTAATTGGTCTACGATCGACTTGTGTCTTGTGCCGTGAAAAAGCGAGTGAGTGAGTCAAACGACTTGAGCAAGAGAACACTCCGTCGAAAGTATTGATTGTGTTTTTTCCGCGTGCTCAATGACTCGACATGAACTCATTTATTATTCAGTGCAATCATGTTCCGTTCGTCATTTAGTATCTAATGTATTTAGATTACGACCGATCGTGGTGAAACCAAAAATAGTAAAGGATACGGATTTTTGTCATCTGACAGTGATTTTCATTTCTTTTAACACACTGTTCCACCTGACGAATAGTTTGGCACTTAGCACGAATTAAGGGAATATATTTTCGCCATTTTTGACGACGATCTGCCATTAAATACACCCAACAAATTTTTCGTCACTTTCCGCAGCAAATGACAAGGAAAAATAATGCTTACAGCCGAGCGTGAGAGAACGTTTTTGGAAGATTAGGCACTAAGCGTTCGGCGGAAACAGTATCACGTTGCCATACATTGATTATCGGCTCCGTCGAACCACTTATTGTTGATTAGTGTTTGAACTTAGCTGAAATGCTTCTGAAACTGACTGCAACAAACAAAATTAATTTCAATTGGAATGTTAGTGACGGTCGGATAAGATGAACCTTTTTTTGTCGCTATTAATAATGGGAGATGTTTCTGACAGTTCTATATGTCTCGCCCAATGCTTGTTTTTCTTGCGAACGAAGTAAACAAACATATGATGGCAGTGCTGGGGCAACTCTTGCACTGACGGAATTTTCCATTGCAATCTGCATTGAATATCAGTATCGATTGGATGTGCACGCACAGCAGAGCGGAATATATCGTGAAAAGCACGCGAGACGCGCATGCGCTGTGCGGTTCTGATTGGATCGAGCACAGGCATCTCATTCACAGTGGGACGCATTCGCAGTGCAGAGAACGCCTACCCTTCTCGCTTTTTGAAACTCCACTTTTAGCGTGCACAGTTTTCCATTTTCATGGACATAGGGCACCCCAGCGTACCCCTCACAAAATGCGCATCAACAACAATGCAATATGCGGTACAATGTATTCTGTATGCAAACTGGATAACACAAAGTATGGAGCAAAAGCATCGTCACGATCAATGATAGCCACCATGCGTTTAATGGAGGTAGTAGATGCCGTTAATGAGGTAATAAAGTATAGCTGGGCTGACATATTGTTCCCTGCTCACATCGATGAATGCAAAAAAGCGAAGGCTAGCGACGCTATGGAGAACTAATGAATGCGCGCTAAAACAGATGCAACTGCTGCTTGATCTGCCGACCCATTCCGCGCCAGAAACACGCCTTCATGATCTCGAAGCGATCGAAACACGCCATGTGCGTCAGTTTCACTGACGTGAATCTTCCTGGCCTTTGATCGCAGAAGATCAAGCACTGCTGACCAGCTGAAATTATATTATTATGATTACTGTTGCGCAATACCGCACTACTATCCATCAGAAACATTAGAAAAGTAGAAGATATTATAGATTTCTCCGAAAAAAATGCGTTTCCGCTTTCGAAAATATTTAGCGATAAAGTTAAACCTGAGCGGAACTTAGCCGAGGTGAGAAGGGTTGTATTCAGTAATCGCTGAAGCACGTCAGGGTGCAATTGGCTACAGTCCTGACTGGAAACTGTGGCTAAAAAGCGCGCCGGGGCACGCCCGGGCGCGTCCTCTGCGCCCCTGGTCACTTGATGGACGCTGACCCAGATAAGACGCGCCTTTCCGAGGGCGAGACAATGGAGCGCCTCTTCGCGCTCTCGGAGAGGCGCGTCTTATCTGGGTCGGCGCCCATCAAGCGCCCATCAAATGACCAGGGACGCAAAGGGCGCGCTTTTTAGCCACAGTTTCCAGTCGGGACTGTACACCTCGCTCAGGTGAAAAACGAACCGAGTGTGGTTGTGACGCCGGTTTCGGTGCAGCACTGTCGATGGTCTTGGCCTTGGGCTGCGCAGAAATGAATTTCAGAAGCCGCATATATCGGACACGCGTCTTGCTTCATGTACATTCTCGTCAGCTGCAATCCTTTCAAATAACTGTAATCCTTTCATGCCATCATGTCTGATTAGAACAAACGGCCAGAAAACACATTAATTCTCACAATGTTAACATGGAAAATTTTGCCGGATAACGTACGAGTCTCCGCATGCTTTAATTGGAATATCTAACACGAACCGCAGCTTTTGTGTATGTCTGGAAATTGCAATGAGTCAAGCAAGCGTCAGGCAGCTTGCGCCCGATGCAGCATCGCATGAAGCGTTCGTCGGGTCCCTGAAAGATATAGGGACGGATTATTACAGTTTGCCAATGAAAACAGCGAGTCATGTCTTTCTTTGCCGACCCAAATTATCTCGCTATGTCTGATGTGATGATATACTTTCGTCTCGATGAACATTTTTAAATTAGCATATTTCAGATTGCTAACAAAAAAGCATTTTTTACCAGCGGTTGTTCGAGTTGGATTTTGGGTTCAGTATTTGAGCTGAATGGCACAAGTCCGTGCGTTTCCAGCAAGGCTTTTGCTCCGATGTCTGCTGCGCGTCCGAAACTGGGTGCTTGTTGTTGAGACAGTTGTTTCGGCGGTCCATGCTGACCGAATCCAAACACTTCTTCGGTGCGCGCAGATTTCACCGCAAGTTTATTGCGCTTCACATTGTAGCAGCCATACCTGAAATACATTTCAAGTTAATTTAAAAAGGGGGGAAAGTGGTTGACAAGCCGTGAATGCTGTAATTCCGACTATAAAGGTATGCTGAGTGCGGTGACAAATTTCTGATGAAATTAAATAATTTCGCCATTGCAAACGTGAAACACTGTTTTGTGCAGATTATTTAGATTTGAAGATAATGAAATTTTTGTATACCTCCCGCATGAAGATCCTTGCTGACAGCCGCTATAGGGTTGTTGACCGCAAGACTGCTGAGGAATTGGGGGTGGCTGACAGGAAGGAACACTGCCGCACGATCCACAGGCAGTGCTTGCTGGTGGAGGGCACTGACAAGTAGCAACATATACGTACCGTAAGAAATACCAACATCATCAAGCAATTATTCAACAAATCTTACTGCTTGAACTTGCAGTCCAACAACGACCAGTGCGAGAAGGAACCGTGCAACCGTCGAGGCAGGATTTCGCATAGAATCCATTTTCGCAGCGAATTGGTACAGAATTCAACTGATCGGTTCCACCACTCACACTTCTCTACAATTTTTTCAGAAAATTCTCCTAAAATATGTTAGTTTCAGGGCTGGATGTTGAGATAAAACTGTTAATTTTTGGCGTACACAGGACAACAGACAATTTTTGAACAATTTCAACAGACGGTAACAATTTTTGTCCAACTACAATACATTGCAGTTGCAGTTTAATCTTGTGTGTCGAAATCTTTTGAACTATTCACCGTGACACAACCCCCCTCATTAGACAATGGTCTGCGTCCAACTCTGAGTTTCAGCTCAGATTCAGATTATCAGAGTAT
>JAQGCX010000563.1:0-15680 GCA_034700205.1 Plectus parietinus | reverse complement strand
CTGGGCCTGAAAATGTTAGTGGACCTGGGCCGGCCGTGGGCCGATTTTTGAAATTTTGTGGGCCGTGGGCCGGCCCGCTGGCCCGATTTTCTGTTTTTGGTGGGCCGGCCGACGGGCCGGTCCATGAGCATCACTGGTGAGAATACCATCACCAAGCAGCACAGGCTCCTACAGGTTTCTTTTTTCTTATTAAAAAATCACGGAGTTCACAGTTATTTTAGTGTGTCAGTTCGTGACAGTAAGCATTCAATTTGCAATCAAATCAAGATAATTTAATAGGAAAATTGCTGCCTCACGTTAAGAACATAGTTGATGGCCTTGGTGTGGTATTGATGAGAACCAATGGTAAGTACAATATCAGGTGGATTTGTATTGCAGGGAATGGAGTAGTAGTTGTGCTGGCTGTTGTATGTGGCACCTACCACATGAGCCAACTGGGTGATAATGCTTAGCGGAGCCCCGATGAAGCTGGTACCAGTGTCAGACATTACTTGCCAGCCTACGCTGCTGCTGTAGGAACCGCATGACAATCTAAATAACTAACGATTTTATCTTCTGGCGACGTAGCATTCGTTTGTTTGGTGTGCTATTGGTTGTAGTACCCAGGGCCGGATTATATACGGCCACATGAGCCACGTGGCACAGGACCTCCCTGCCTACAGTCACTTAAGGGGGCCCCCCGGCGTTACTCATCAACCAAATCTGTAAAATCATGTTAAAAAATTTACCTTCAATTATACAGAAGTTCAAAAATATTTCCGCTGCCGTTAATAAGCACCAAGTCTCTGGTGGCGAAAATGTCAACTAAACCCAGGCCCGGTAGTACCGTTTCGATAGTTATAGAGCATGATTGGCGTTTGGGTCGTATATCCTTTTTTCGCCAATCCCTACCCTCTCCCCCTCCAGACGCCAACCGGTGCCTATGTATGTCGCAGCATTAAATGTCATAGGTATCATCGCTGGTAGATTGGAGAACCTTCAACCATACCTGCAACCGGGGGGGACCCAGCTACATATTGACCCCCCCCCTGGCCGGACCCGTTATGTAGCTAGCTACATGCAGCCCCACCTCGCGGTCGGAATGGACAATCACTAGATAGAATTTATCTCCGGTTTGTCTCCGTTTTTTTCGAATTTTTGAATTTCGCGCGAAAATCCCGACACGAAGTACCGTACCCCGGCGACCCCCCCCTCCTGGTTGCCAGCATGTACCTGATCTCGGACCAGCGTTACAGGTATGTCTTCAACCCTTGCTCAAATAGTCCAAGCGGCCCATTGTCATCCCCGACATGAGTGATTCTAGCTTGTGATGTGGGAATCAGAGCTATATTTGCCGTCAAATTGTTGAAAACTAGACCTACGCGTTCATTTTAAATTGCCACCATGTGGCAGAAGACAGCGGCTCGTAGGCGATAATGTCTCCACAGTTGGTTGTATCCAATCCACCATACGTGAACTGTCCTCCTCTAACATCTGCAGTGGTACCGCCACGGTGTGTCAGCCATACAGTGAAAATTGGTTTGTCCAGGAGACCTTGATCGATGGCTTGAATCAGGGGTGGAGTAATGTGATCAGCGGCGATTGATGTAAATGCGAGACCGAGCATTCCATCGTTCACATTCGGATTATACACTGGGTGGATTATTGTTGCTTGGCCGAAAATATTTCGCACGATGCACAGTTGGGTGGTGCCCGACCCGCCGAACTGCAAAATTAATACTAATTTACAACAGCGCCGCAATATGTGGATGAACTCAGTTTACGTTTATTCTCAACTCGACTCCCTCCCCCTTCCGCTGGAAATCTCTGGAATTTCCAGAGAAAAATCTTAAAGTAATCTAAAAATGTAAAAGTCTAAAATCTAAAAGAAAATCTAAAAATCTAAAATATCTATGAGCCTAAAAGCCAAGGTTGGAGTCACTCGAGTGAAACGGAACATACCTGTAAGCAGGGGGGGTCTAGCTACATACAGCCCCCCCCCCTCTTGGCCGGACCCGGCATGTACCAGCATGTAGCTAGCTAACAACTTTATGGTGCAATAAATAGGTGGGGTCTGTTACTGTAGATGCAATAGCAAAGTACTTACACAAACGGTGTCTTGACCAAGAAATCCTTGTGCTGCACCTGACCCATATTGAACAGACCAATGTCGCCCATTTGCAACGTATGTTGACGATTTCGAACTATCAAATTTCTTTTTTTTCGGACAAGGTGCCTTGCTGAAATTACTGTTCTATTTTCAAAGGACCAATTAAGAACAGTTTCCAAATCTGGTTTTTGCCATTGATAGAACAGTGTTCATTTTATGTTCAGTTCATTTCAAAAAACGATTTATACCGGTATTACCGTTGGAATAATTTATGAACAGACCTTGAATCGCCAGTCTTTTCGGTACTGCCACATGTACTGTCCGCAATCCATAGATTTGAACTACCCGTGTCCAGAACAACTGAGAACTGCTGCTGCGGGGTTCCGATGGTGATGTTTCCGACGTACATGACATCATCGTAGTCGTTCACAGGCTGGGAAGCTGTTCCCTTAAACTTATGGTCATACAGTGTCTTATGGACATACAACTTTGATATTAACATTATAGGCAGGGGCGGATCATGGGTGAGGGGGACCTGAATACAAATGTACTAAGTCAATTTTCAAGGGGGCCCTCGGGCCTTACGGGGGACCTCCTCGGGAGGCCCCCTTCAGTACTAGGGCTTGCGGGGGCCTGAATACATGTAATCATTGTAATCCACTATGATCCGCCCCTGATTATAGGTCTGCGGAATGGGTAGTATCGTACGTAGATACAGTACCTCAAGGATGTGAGAAGCAGAGGGTAGAACTGGTCATCGTCAAACTTATAACGTTGTATGAAATATTTTGCTTCAACTTATATTTTTCGCACTTCTATCAACAGCATTCATTTAGCAGTAAAATTTAAGAAATAGGTTCAAGACTTCGAAAAGTGTTAGATTTCCATTATTTTCACAGACAATCACAACCAAAATATACCTTATTTGCCATTCTCAGCAGTTCTTTGTATTTTAGATAGGAGGCCCAGCTCCCATCTTCAATCATTTTTCTCCTTTGTGATGATTTTCTTGTCACTTCCATGTTGAAGACAGCCGCATTAATAGTGCCAAACAGCAGGGCAACAAGAAGCAGTGTTAAATGCATTTCCCAAACCTTTATTTTTTGGCGGTGATCGTTCAACAATTTTTCTGTTGAAAAGAACTCGATTGCAAATGCGCAAGTTTGAGTGTTCTCTTCTGCGTGCTATGCATGCATATGCACAACAGATGTAAAATTCTCACGCGATGGCATTCTTTTGCACACAAACAACGCATCAGAAGCAAGCCAATATTATGTAGTTTACAATTTGGAAATTACAACGTGAAACCGCATCGAAACCGCCAAGACATCGCAACGAAAATCAGACTATTTTCCTGGAATCATTGCAGCCGTGTTGTGTACCAAGGATTGCCAAAGGCTGCCACACCAAGGATTGCCAAAGAACAAAGTATGTTTTGTACAGGGTGCGACAAAAGTTCCGACATCACTTTTCAAGCGACCATTGCTGACTGACAGTAATTGCCATTCAGACAACTTAGACTCATTTAATAGTCCTTATAATTCTCTATCAAACAGTGTTTGTTTTATTTATTTTCATTAAAAGAACCAAAAGTTACATGTTCGATAAATTTATGATCAAAAATGAAAAAAGGCGAGGAAAATTTTCCGCCGGATGACTGTCGATTTCGACCTGTCTAACCGGTTTTTCAGCCTTTGTTGCCAGTTGAAGCTGAAGTTCTGAGCTTTCAAAGGAGCTATTGATCGCCTGATGAATCGCAGTGTGTGCCAATTACCAATCGAAAGAAAGTAAAAGCGCATCGAAACCGCCACGACAGCGCAACGAAAATCAGACTATTTCCCTGGAATCATTGCAGCCGTGTTGTGTTGTGTATTGTTGGAGAGGCTGCCTCATCAAGGATTCCCAAAGAACAGCGCATATTTTGTAAAATACGATCGCGAAAACCGTCCACGGCAGAAACAAAGAGAAATCTGTTGGGCTAAAGGTATCCCCTTGAAAAAACTCGTGCTCTTAAAGTAAATTTTTGAATTCCTGCCAAAAATTGCATGAAATGTTGTCTAACTGCTGCCGTTCATAAAGCACATACCAGAATATAATCTGGAACATAACTATCGTCCAGTTTCTGTACTGTAAACTGTAACCAAAATTGACATGTCACTTGACTGAAGTTTATTCTATCTTATTAACATTCTATCTTTTGTATCGGGAGATTTGTTAGTCGCCAGGAACGAGCGTCACCTATCCCTTTCGTGCACATCGCTACTAGCTTTATTTCGTTACTGAACTACTAATGTATCATATTGCGTGCTTATTTATCGAGTATGATGTCGCAGTACATAGAATGTTCCAGCAGCCTCGGGGGGCAGTTTTTGTTGGCTAAGTGCTTGCAAGCCGACTTGTTGATGAGTAGCTGCGCCTCGAGGTCGAAAGCACTTCAAAAAGAGCTGGCTATAAAAGCGACTAGACTATAAAAAGCGACTATAAAAACAATCATTCGTCCGTCATTCTTCTATCAATTCGCAATTGCAGCTGGGTATGGGGTTTTTAAATCCCCCTGGAGGTCAAAAATCTCAAAACGAAATCGGCTGGGGGGGTCTGCTTTTCGCCACATAGTGGCGAATATTTTTTGAGGTTTTAGTGACCTTTTTTTAGGGTGGATGTTTTACCCGTGAAACTCCCCTCTTAGAACAAAACCCCCCTCGACCCAACTCGTGCCCATGTCTGCTCACCTTACATGACATTCAGAAAGTAATTCATAAATAGAAGAGTAATTGAGAAACGAAAGCATACACGTATCAAAAATAGATGTGATATGTAAGAAATGCACACACGCACACGAAATATTAATTTGAAAATGGAAACCGTCGATGTTTGTGTTTTTTCGATTTGATAATAATAGTTTCCTCAAATACAAAGTTTTCCATATTCTCCTTTGGATATGAAAGATCTGTCCACTTTGATGCAGATGATGAACAGAATGAATTAACTTACACTAAACTACGCTCAAGTTGCGCGCGCGAACAACTGTTGTATTATTACATGACAAATTCTAATTTTGATAGCTCTCAACACGGATGCTATATATTTGTAACAGTTGCTGGCCTTCAACGTGATCAAGTGCAGAAAGGGGCCAACATTGCCACCAAAGAAGGCCTACCGGAGGCCTTGCGTATTGACGATGCTTCGCCCACCTCTGCTTCGGCCGAATGATAAGGGGAGACCCCATACCTGTAACCAAATTTTAACAATTGATTTTTTTCCGACCTGATCAGGCAACACAAAACATAGTACTATCAATTTACATGCTGTAATGCTGTAGCAAAACACCTCCCGACTGGTCGCCGTGATCTCATAAGTAGCTGACCTCGGACCAACGTTACAGGTATGGGAGACCTTTGCGATCGATGGGAGAGGGGATCGATCCCCCTAACCCTCCGAGCTACAGGTTTGGCTTGGGAGTACATACCCTCCACACTCCCACACCCATGCCTGGATTCATACCATCCTAACGACGCAGTTAATGGGAAACTTTATTCTTTTTATGTGCATCATTCAACCATTCCATTACTCATTCAACCATTCAACATTCATGATAGAGCCATGATGTGTGTACCTCTCAAGCTCAAGAAAAGCGCTGTTTTATTACGTGCAAGCACAGTGGTTTTCAACGGAGCCGTCGGCTCAGCTCTGCAGTTTTGCAAGTATCTCGTCGGCTTTGCGCAATATTGTGCACACAGCAAACACGTTGGGCGATGAGTCAGCGCGTTTAAGGGCCGGTCGAATAAAACAGACGACGCTGCGACTTGGTCGGGCAGCCGAAACCCCAACCAACGCAAAATATGTGGCGTTCACTAGAGTGAAGCGCCCGCTGACTGTGCTATGACTGACGCTCCAGATAGTGACGACACTGCTCGATGTCTGAAAGATGCACCCATACAAATAGCGTCAATTGACCCAGACAACTCGTCTCGAGTGAATTGGAATCCAGCATTGATCAAGGGAATCTTCGAAGACAATGAAATCTCCAATTTGCCGGTGATTTTTCTTAATTGTTCTTCGTTTTTCATTGAAAGAATGTAATAAAGAATTTTGATAAATATGATACGTATGTTGCAGGTTGCAATTATCTCCATATCTGGGGCTTACCGGACTGGAAAGAGTTTCTTGCTCAACTTTTTTCTCATGTTTCTGCGAGCATTGCACGACAGCGTAACGAAAATTGTGAGTCATGCACGTGCGATGCGATGTGATGTGACTTTGCGTGCAAACATCAAAGTAAATAGATCTGTATAAAAAATTAACGCGTTTTACCAGTTGTGCTTGTCGATATTTATCCTTTTTTATCGTATGGATCATCACATGGATAGCGCAATTTAAACTGGAAAGTCTTCGATTTTTTTTCTTACATTCAGTTCGGGTCCCCTGGATGATTTCTGGGTCCCAGTCGGCCCAGGACGGTACGCATGAGGGATAGCCCGTTCCTATAGTACTGTTGTCCCCACGACTGTGTACGGGGCAAATCAAATCTGTACGAAAGTGCGTCACTAAACCCCACCTATTTTTCCGTGAAGTGCGCCACCGGTCCCGTTTACTTGCAGGGCGATACGTGAAGTGAGCGGCGTGCAGCACCGCGAGCTTCATAGTATTGTTCCTTTTTTAAATAATAGCACTTACGAAAACGAACCCTTGCTTATCACCTGCGGCGCTTCCGTCGGGGCAACGGGATGTCTCGTGCGAACATCGCCAGTTAGCTTTACTGTTATCCACCAAAGCTGTGCATGTGCCTAAAATTTGCAGCCTATAACCGAAACCGACTGGCAAAATTTTGAATGGCTTTCGAATGACAAAGTCGTTGCTGGATTCCCTTGGAAATCAGGAAGCGATCGAGTGACGACTGGCATATGGATGTGGGGAAAACCGACGGTCGTTGCCGCGCGCAATGGAAAGCTGATGGCGATCGTTCTGCTTGACACGCAGGGCGCGTTCGATTTCCTCACTTCCACCAATGAAACTAAAAACATTTTCGCACTCTCCACGGGCCTAAGCAGTGTTCAGGTTCGTGTCAGTGTTCCATTCACTTGAAATTACAGGGCGTAATACAGGGTGTTCCAGAGAAACCTACCCACCCCCTCTAACTTTTGATGAGAGCGATCAATTTAAATGTAATTTTTTATGCAAATACCTTAGTATCAAAGTTATACGTGCATCAAATTTGGTTCATAACAGACTTGCTATTGACTTGCTGTTTGGTTCAACTGATGGTAATTTCGAGTTGAAAATCGTCAGAAAAAATTAATTTTGGTCGTTCGGACTTTCTACAGATTAAGCAAAAAAGTTAGTGAGACCTGCGACTGTGCCGACTGAATGGATGGATCTCTCCAATATGAAAATTTCTGCGCGGTTAAAGCAAGTCCATTATAAACCAAATTCGGTGCACGTGTAGCTTTAATACTAAGGTATTTGCATTAAAAATTTCATATAAATCGGTTGCTCTCATCAAAAGTTAGAGGACGTGGGTAGGTTCCTCTGGAACACCCTGTATATAATTTTTTAAGCTTAAGTTGCCATTCCATTTGAGTTATTGTTGTTTTTGCAATTGGATTTTATTTCAATCACTTAATCGCGTACACTTCGTAAAAGAAAATCAAATCGTATACGATCATTGTAAACACCAAAATTTTATTCCAGATCTACAACGTCAGCAAAATGTTCCAAGAAGATCAGTTGCAACATTTGGCCTTGTTTGTTCAGTGCGGACAAGCGATGAAAGAGGAGGGAATAGAGAATGTTGGAAAAAGGAAGAAAACTGCACAAGGAGACGCAAACAAATTTCAGGTATCTTTTGTCAAGCTTTTTGCGTAAAAAAGAGACAAAATTTAATGAATTTTCCAACAAAAAACCTTTTTAAAAAAAATTGAGTTTATGGCTAAACTTTGAATTGACTGTTTATCTCATCGATGAAGTTTTCACTTGTATAAGAAAGAATATACAATCGACTGGAATGGACAACTAAACATCCTTACAAATTATTGTTCTCGTTCAATTTGTACCTCTATTTTCAGAATTTATTGGTGGTTGTGCGAGATCACGACAATGATAAGCAATTTCCCATGGGCAAAGTTGGTGGAATGATGTTAATTGACGATGCTCTGAAAGAAGTAATTTCGTTTCATGTCAAATCAAACAGATGTAGATCATTTATTAGACATTAACTAATTTCAGCGAAGGGGTGGCAGTAACAACCCGGATGCCACAGTCGTTCGAAAATACATCCGAGAAAGTTTCGAGACGATTACTGGCTTTAATTTGCCTTACCCCGGAAAAGTCGTGGCCCGAGAGAAACTGATGTTCAACGGCGATGTCAGCAGTAAGCGAACATTTTATTCAGTTCGCAAAATTGGTAACCGTGTTGGTGTTGCTATCCGCGGCTTCAAACCGGGTCAAAAGCATACTGTATCGAACATGATTCGGTCAGTTTCAATGCGATTCAGGGCAGAAGTACGGTAGTTGGTGGAAACACGATGTAAAGGATTTGTGAGTATGGTAGAGGATTTGTGGGAGTCATGTTGTTGGGCATGCATTGCACATCGCCTTAAATTGATAGGAAACGGTCCACTGTGTGAACTTCTTGCGTTTCTCGTCACAAATCTTGGTACTATTTGTAAATAAAATGATGAGAACGCATTGTTTGTCACATTCTTGCTCTAATAACCGATTCAGTGTTCCGATAAAAACCAATGGAGCAACATGCTCTGAAATACTCAAGTCGTATTTCGCGAAATTTTGTCTCGAGGTGCGGTGTGATTATCGATTTATATATCGCAACGCTAAAGCACGGGACATTCGGTCTCGACGCAAATTTTTTTATAAAACTGATGAGCGATGATAGTGACAATGATGAGCAAAAACGGTAAATCCCGTCCATAGGGGACAATGATTAGATAAATGGAAATTATATCACTTTAAATGGTGTGAAATGAGTTTGCGTCTTCTTCCCCAAATGCCAACTGAATGGATCACATTTGTATTCGACCTGGATTTTGAGGGCATGGTGTGAGTTTCAGAAATAAGAAGCCGTGTTGAGATAAGTTTATTTATTAACCTGTGAGATAAAAAGTTAATTATCAAGCCACGGTGTACGGTACAAAACATGAATTTCATTGAATCTCTTTTTGACGTTCAGAAATCGACGACGAATTCAAAGAGTTCGTCCAGAAACTGGTCGTCGATACCATGTTGTTCGCGATGCTGGAACCGAAGACCGTTGATTGTCAACCGATTACCTGCGACTTTATCCCTATCCTCTTCGAAGTACGTTTCATGATCAACATTTTGCCGAACAACGCTGCGTTGTGAGCAGTGGAAGGACGGGGAGAGATTTGAACCCCGTCCTCCAAACAGTGTTGTCCTTTACTAAGTCGGTAAAGTAAGTCGGTAATTAGCCAAAACAATGGGAGAACAATAGGTCATCGGCTAATTACCGAGCTAGACCGAGCTAGATTCGGATCTAGGTCGGTAATTAGCTGATGACCTATTGTTTTCCCATTGTTTGGCTAATTATCGACTTACTTTACCGACTTAGCAAAAGACAACACTGCCTCCAAACCACCAGACAGACCGAGCTGCGCACGTTCCCCTCCCTCCGCTATTTAATTACACGTCGCCGCCAAAAACTTTTAAACTGAGGCAACGCAATTCATCATACATTGCCACCGGCACACTCCGTACCCGTACCAATGTTGCAAATAGTAAAAAAAATTAGTAAAATTTAGTAAAAAAGGGTAGGCCTCATGATTATCTTTTGATGTCATAGCATCGCAACGAGAGAAGCTACCTAGACAACCCACTCGTTACCATGGTAACCCCTCTCGTTGCCATGCAATGACATCATAAGATAATCATGAATCCTACCCTATTTTAAATGAATATAACTAATTTTTTACTATTTGCAACAATGCTCCGTACCCGCAGAAACAGTGATAGTTGTTCAATGCTCACCTCTTTCATGACTTTTTTGGGTGAGGGGCGTCACAAAAAAGCAACACAAACAATTTTATACGGTCCGAAAATGTTTCACACTGCAAGACATCAGTTCTGTGATTGCGAAGAGAGACTGTAAACGAAAATTTCAGCAATTAGTGCATGGATGCAGTTCCCAGCACATCGAACGTGGACTGTCCAGGGCTATCGAAAATGTCAAATGCAGTCGTCTTTGCACAGTAGCCGCGTGCAAGAGCATCAACTACTACATTGAAACAATGAATACGGTAAGCCTTGTTCATAGATATCACATTTTATTTAAAATATTGTGTTCGGCTTGGCTAATGAAAGCCATGATACGATGACACGATGGGGGAGGAGTATCGTTCCTTTCTCCTGGAATTTTTTTTACTTTAAGACGGAATAAGTGTGAAAGTTGAAAGCAAAGCACTCCGAAAAATAATTTGCCCTAATTTTTTATTTCAATCAGTAAAATCGCAGATTCAAATCCCTGTTGAAAAGTTTCGCTTCCGGTTGCTTGACAAATATTTTCTCCATAGTCTATCTACAGGGCGATCAAATTAAGTAGCGCAGTTTTAAATCTCAATAAAAAGTCAGGGTTGTAACCGGTTTCATGCTTGCATTATTCACGATCTCACATCAGCTCTCCTTATTACGGTATTCGTCTCAAACGGAAAGTGCTAATTTCCTTCTGTAGTTCTCATGCATGATGTGATCTAAAGTTAAATAACTGAACAAAAAACGCTCCGATTTTGCTGAAAGTTAGCAAACATCTACTACTATTAAGGAGTTAATTTAATGGTTAAAAATGTAAAGTGCTGTGGAATTCCTGCTCACATTTATGCGATGGCACAGAATACCCTTTTTTGAGCCAAAATCAATCATCGTTCTGAGGATAATCCCTTAAACTTGAGTTTCATTGCTCTATATTGAAATTTTAAAAATCATTTTCAAAATCGAACAGAACTATTTTTTTCCGAAAGTAAACTCAATACTAGAAGAAGATGTTTGTAAATTTTGAGCAAAATCAGAGCGTTTTTGCTCAGTTATTTAACTTTAAAATACATCACGCATGAACTGTTACAGATGAAAATTAACACTTTCTGTTTGAGACCAATACCGCATAAATCCTAACCTCTTGACCACATATGTTTCAAATTTTAGCAAAATCGGTTGCATCCATGGCATTTTATTATGATTTTAAACCGCAATAATTAATTGGGTAACCCTGTACATTTAATTTATATTGACTTGCACGAAAACGTTGAAATTAAACCGCAGACATTTTTTTAAGGTTTGCGAACATCAGATACCAACAGACGATGATTTTGCCGAAATCCGAAAAAATGCCTTGAACATGTTCTCAGTCGAAATCGAAGATGCCGCGAAAATCAATCCAGACATCGTCGAGCAAAATCGCATCGAGCTGATCAAAGAAATCGAGGCAAATAAGTTGATCTCATTAAAGAAAAGGAGAATCGGGAACAAATGCGCAATTTTGTGGTAAAAAATTGCACGTTTAAAAATCATTAGGATTGATTCTTGTCTTATAAAAAAGATTAACAAGTCACACATATTTTTCTGCTCATATAATAATTGATTCTTAAGGGTTGGAACGGTCAGACGCAGATGTTTAAGGATGGAGTCGGATGAGTCGAAATGAGTCGGAGTCGTAGAGGTCGAATCGGGTTGGAGGAACCTCTCCCCCCCCCAGTTACATCTGTGTTTGGGGGATATTTGGCCGAAAGAAGTCTATTCATTCCAGTACTTGTTCAAAAAAATTTTTCGCCACTAAGTGGTGCAAATATTTGGGTGTATAAGGGGAGGGATGAGACCTCCAGGGAGGGGGGGTGCAATATACCTCCATACCCTCGTGCCCATGTCTGGAGCAGCCTACCTCCGACCCTGGACCGGGGCCAGAGGGGGGCAGAGTAATGGAGTAACTGGGGTGTAGCCGGTTACACGCCTATGCTCCGTCCATGAACAGCCCCAGAAATCCCAAAAACCAGACCTGCACCCCCCCCCCTATTACCGCGAGTTGCTCACCAATGCTTTCCGACTTCTGCTGCAGTTGTGGTGTTCTCATACCTCTCGGGCTCGGTCCTCCCCCTTCTTCACACTCATCACCGCTGAGAACGGTGCATGATACTTTTTGAAAGCGTCATCCAGGAAAGATCAAAAAAGGGCCAACTCTACTACTGGATTTTAGTCAACGAACCGGTGATTCATTTTTCAAAATCGAGTAACAATGGTTTCAGAAGCTTCTCGAGCGCTACATGGAAGAGGAGGAGCCGAAGAGAGTGCTGCAAAACGCGCTTGCTCTCGTCCTTGAGACTATTAAGTACATCAACGACTGCATTCCCGCGTTGAAGAGAACGAAAAGCGCTACGTCCAAAGCAAAATTAGCGGGCAACGGGATCAGTATTGCTGCGACCGCTGCTTCTATACCTTTCATCTTCATTCCTGGCGGATTTGTGATAACTCTGGCGGTGGGCGGTACTGCCTTGGGTATTCAACTGAGCACGAGAATCGGAGCGTGGGCGCTGATGAAAAGAATGAAAACGAAGACAGTAGAGCAACTCAATCAGGCAGGATGTTTTAATTTTTTCAAGGAGCGCGTTAATTCTGCTTGTCATTCATTGTTAGAAAGAGAGTACAGCCGTTGCTTTCTATGTCGGTAAGCATCTGACTTTAGACGCATCATTATGCTGACTCTGAGACATAGTTTACATAAGCACTGGATTTGTTAGATCAAAAGAAATGTAGTACCCGCCCTATCCCCCGAGCATTGTGGTGTGATCGACTCGTTCACGAAGAACCTTTCAGCGCGCATACACCTCCCGATCGGCTTTCAACATAATGTGCCCACGTGTCAAATCATACTGTCTCATCATTTAGGCGCGCGACCAAATCACCAAAGACCTAGAGCGTTTGGCTGAAATCGAAGCAATCGCGCAAGAAAGGAAAACCGAAATCACCACGGCCGCCGGATTTCGATTTGCTTCTAAGGCGCTGTTCAACTCAATGCATACGGCGGCCATGGCGGCTCCGCCGATCACGCAAGTCGCCGTGCGCGCCGCGCGAGTTGGCGTCGACGTAATGGAGGATTTGGTGATCGTGGTGGGCAAGGTGGCGCAGGGCGTGGGCACTGGACTGGCCGGTCTCGCCATTCTGATTGACGCTTACGACAGCTACACGCTGATTCGCGACTTTGACAAGCCGACGGCGCTCAGCGTTTATTTGGAAACGACGGTGTTGGTGCAGTTTGAGAAGGCGCGCAATCAGCTGAAGCGTGAGCTCGAAAGGAAACTTGGAGGTGTGTTTGGTCGATTATTTGATTTTACGTTTGTGTTGTTGAATGCTGAAAAGACGGAACACATTTCCAACCCCCTCCTTAGCGTTTGCAACTCTAAATGCGCTGTTTTTTCGAGCACGGAATCGGGATGACAGCGATCCCCTTCCATCTCTGAGGGAGGAAGTCAAATACAGGCAAAAACAAAAGTTCGACCACACATGCACTACTATTTCTCATTGTACGAGTTCTCTCAACAAATAACCGTATTTATTCTAATATAAGGACAGTCTCTAATATAAGAACACCCGAATTACCTCCACTGAGCAAACGATATTATGCGTTATTTGCGTGTTTTTCCATCGAGAAGTGTTTTGCTCGGTTTTTTTCACTTTATTCTTGGAATTATTGCAAATTTATCGAATCGAGATCAAAACCCTACGTGGCGATTTTGGACTTTTAAGGGAATCGAAATATATGAGGACATGTCCTTATAATAAAAAATGAATACGGTACTGAAAATTGCGGAGCAATATTTGACAGAACAATGATCCCATCGGGTTTATACACGCAATCGTTGGAGAAAATTTCTTCGTTTATTAATAATAAAAATTTTCAGTTTGCACATCGATAGAAATTCAACAAAGAACTAAGGAGAGCATTGCTCGCCGCAACAGCCTACCGGCGCAATACCATGTCGACAAAGAAATTTGCGAAGAATTCGCACGACAAAGATGTGCATCAACGCCGTCTACATTTTCAGACATGATTGAATTCGTTCGGTAGCAAATGACGTGAAATTGTTTTTCTACCAGACTTTTGTAATTTTTCGTGTTAATCACACATTATGATCAATCAGTAAAAAACGAGCAATCGTCAGCAGCAATCAGCGGATGATTACATTTACACTGGAATCAGACGTTCAAACCGGAAAACAAAGAACAGTGACCACATACCTGTAGCGGGGATCGAGGCCGCGAGGGGGGGGGTGGCACTAAATACAGTATACGAAATTGGGTTACTGTAGTTAGTGCCACCTGAAAATTCAAATTTGAATATTTTTGCTCGAAAATGATGAAATATGGAGAATGGAATAGCACTGCGTTACGTTTGTGTGTTGCGGTGAATGCAGTTGCCACGACCGTTGCCTCGATTAGAACCTATTTGTCTCCAAATGATTGCGCAGATGAGAATTTTCTTCGCGGTAAAAGATGGGAGTGACATTCAAAGAAATCGAATTCAAAAAGTCAAATTTCTCTCTATGATTCTGATCTAATCGCTGAAACTCAATTTTCTCTCTATGATTCTGATCTAATCGCTGAAACTCAATTTTCTGACAATTGATGGTCAAAAAGCGATATAGCGGCAAAATTTTACTTCACAGAGAAAACTTTTAAACAACTGAGCAGTTTCAGAGTTAGAACAATGTGAGTTTTAACTATTTTTTAACAATTTGACTGTTCACTTAGCTTTGAAACTTCATTTTGGCGTTGTGCCAAATTTTTGATCGGTCTGAAACACTTTATTTACTTCCAACGAAATCCATACTTCAAATCCGTTCAGAAATCTGCTCTTTGACGTCGGCTTGTTTTTATGGCATCCTCCAGAACCGTGTTTTGTTCGGTCTCCATTATGCTTTTTGTTCTAGTTGAGAATATTAGTATGCAATCTGATCTAATTTTCTCATTACACCCGTTTAATTCTCTGTTAAGAAAATGAATTAAATAATGCGAAGATTTGTAACTAAGGTTACGAATATCTCCAGCCTTTACGTGTTCGTATTGCACTGATGACCAAGTAAATATTTTCCATTTATTGCAATCTGTTCCGTGAAAACAGTGGTGCATTCGACTCCGCGAACTTTTTGAATCGGAACACGGCGATTTGAACTAAAAATTACAGATAAGGTCTGTTCCGATTGGTTGTGGCGGTGGGCAACCCACAAAACCATTCTGAAATTCGCAGTTTGAAGGAGAATGTAGTACGGACATTGGGCAATATTTTTAACTAATTATCTTCGTGAAAAATTCGCATCTGTGTAACTATTGAATTTCCAGTTGTGATAAATTTGCTTCTCTTGAATTTTGTTTGCTACTGAGTTTTCGTGGAGCATTACTGCATTTTGTGCAGAGTGCACTTGATTTCAGCAGAAAAATATGTTAAATAATTTTTCCGTGGCACTCAGACATATTCAGGGGGTATGGTGGATACATGGGCTACCCTGTGCATATCGTTTCAATGATACAGGATGGGCCAAAAAATTGGCCAGGACCCAGGACATCGGACGAACCTTTTTGG
>JAQGCX010000562.1:0-15681 GCA_034700205.1 Plectus parietinus | reverse complement strand
GCCGACCTCTCAGCATACAGTCAAACCCGGCTATAAGAGCATTTATGATATCAATTTTTGCAGCATGCTATGAAATATAGGAACGCTAGGCAGTACAGTGTAGCTGTCTTACACGCTGTAACATGCTGCAAAAATTCATACCATGCTCATATAGTCGGGTTCAACTGTACTCCACTTTTTTGCCACCACGGTGTGATGTGTGACATCTCATCCATCCAGCTTACCATTAAAATGATTAATCTAATTTATAGCGAGACTACCTTTCAGGTCATTCCATTGATTCTCAGATGAAGGGAATCACGAAACACGAACCGAATGCTAGGACTGCCGTATTTGGTTTCTGCATGCAAGCAAAGAGCCAGTGTTTAGAGGTTTTGAACTATCCAAAGATCGTGTCATTTGGACGACTCTGCGCCGAGATCCGTTAAATTTCAGAAATTACAAGGCTTCGCCCACAAGGGGTCCGGTAAATTTTTGGCACCTATGCCACAAAAAATTCTATTGTCTGAGCGTTCGAACGCGTCCAGAATTGCGCCGATCTGTCCATCCTGCGCGGCCTACCGTTTATTTGAAATGTGTCAGAAAAACTTTGAACGCGCTGTATTCAAACAGAGTACCCTATGAAATGCAGTGTGTGTGGTGAAAGACAAATTGACCTCATTTGACACTCCATGCAGGCACATGTCTGTGATCGATTGCATTCAAATGGTCAATCGATTCTTTATCGTTCGGTTGTACAAATATTAATTCAGAAGTACTTGTTAGTACTCATTTTTATGTCGATTGTATAAACCTGGTTTGATGAATCAGCAATAGTGCGCTTTGTTCAGCTGGCAAACAGTTGATTGTAACACTGTAATTGAACATACTGCTGTAAATCGTTCCTCATTCTCAATTCATCCTGAGTTTTGTGGATCGATGGATCCTCGAGCGCGCCTCAGTCCGTACAATCGTCTGCTGGTTCGTTTGCAACGAGATCGTCCTGGATTTGACTGGTTGGTACCTATTCTTATTGTCAGAATTTTTCGAACAGTTAACTGCAAAGCGATTGAATGTCGCGAGCAGTCAAAATTCAGAATTTATTCAATTAGTATCATTACTTCGTATGATTTTAATCCTTTTCTAGTAAACGTTTCACAACAACATTTGGTCACTATTGCAGATCTAAAATTCTGGGGTTACGGTGCTTTCTATAGTACAGTGGAACCCGGATAAGTACACAAAATGCGTATCAATTGTTAGAGCACACGCCACCGCACAAAGAGGCAACGCAGTTCTGCGTAGTGAGTTTTCTTGCAGGCGTGTGCTCAAACAATTGATACACATTTTGTGCACTTATCCGGGTTCGACTGTACTCTCTTTATTGTCTTTTATTGTTTGATTTCAGCGAAGTGCTGAATGATATCTTGAAAAGCATACGTTCGTCGTTGGGCGGCTCTTTCGAGGATATCACCACTGAGCTGGTGTACAACCAAGTTCAGGCCCATCTCTCCGTCAGGGACCATGCCAGTGCCTCCCAAGTGACTGTAAGTTTTTGTCAGTGCGATGATACTTTTTATTGCGTTCTGTAATGATCAGTACTGTTCTTTATGGTACAGTCTACATCGTATATATCGACACTCCAGGGACCGGTCAAAAATGTCGATATAGCCGAATGTCGATATATGAAAAAAAATCGATATTTGTGGTCAATGACGTAATTCGTGACAGACGGTCGATATATGAGGTATAATGGGAGACTGTCGTCGTCTTAGAACCAAATTAGCAGCAAGCAATGAAGAAAAGACTGCTATTGTTTGACTTTTTCAGCACTTTTTGTCCCAAAAATGTCTCTTTTTGTCACAAAACGTCGAGTGTCGATATATAAAAAGTTAATTAGTGACAGATTGCGCTTTGGGACTGGCCAATCATGTCGATATATCCGATGTCGATATATGCGATGTTGGCTGTATATCGTACGATCAAAATGGGCATGTTCGCCAACACTTGCAATTTACCTTCAGAAAGCAGAACTGACTTCTGGTCACGATTACGAGGAGGAAGGGGAACTTTGCTGCGTGTGCCAATGGCCAATGCGACCAACAGTGGAGAAATTGACTGAAATGAAGTGCGCGCATCAATTTCATGAGGAAGTCTGGCTGTTTGCATTTATTCCGCAAGAACCTTTTGAGACGAGCGTTTTCAGTGCATCAGGGAATGGTTGAACACGAACGCCTCCTGCCCGCTATGCAAGCACCATACGCTGATGCCAGATGAATACCCGGAACTCGGCTGAAACCAATCAATCGAGTGTTTGCCGGCCAAATGCTCACATCGACAATTCAACTGCTCTATTATCATGTGATCAATTCAATGAACGCGCAATGTGAAGTTTGTGTACGTTGCTTGCGACGAATCTAACAACGATTTTATTCTCTACTCCGTTCGTGACAATACTCTCATGACAATCGGTGCGGATTTGACGACAAATGATCGTTTGTTACAGAAAGATATAGTTGAGCAAGTCTAATGACACTGCCCTGTTTCGTCCAGTATCAAATAGTGTCGCGCACATGTTCATGTTCGGCCGGTACTTGACGTCATTCGCTACGTCTCTGATTCATAATGACGCATTGCAATGGACTGAAAAAGCAGTTCTTGTTGCGGGCGCGTTTTTCGCTAGCTACTTTGTGCTTGCGAAAGCCGTAGTGCGATCTGCAACAGTCTACGGTATACGGTAATCGTTAACAATATGGTAATCACTCACGGTTGGACTCTGATAAAGGCTTCGAGATACCGAGCCATCTCATCGCTGTTAGCGACCCCGTTGGGCGCCACCAACTTGGACTGGACGACGGTGATCAACAGCAACAAGGCGATAAGCTGCGCGACGATTCCGCGTTGATCCATGGCGCCTATGGCACGCAGAACAACTGGCACTGGTCCGCTTGACGAGTCGGTCGCTAAGGAATGAAACACCACGCCGGCCTACGATTGGTCTGGTGGCGTTTGGAAAGACGCGAAGCGGCGACGGTCGCCGATCGACGGATATGTCACGGCTGGTTTGCTGGATGACTTGAATGCGAATGAGGAGCTGTGAAGCGCGGATATCGGCGATGAGCGTCGGCGAATAAAACGCGCATATTGAGGGCTTGTTGCTCTTTGCGAGCATTAGTCGCTTCCGGCGAGTGGGTGTGAACAAACGTGGAGAAATGGAAAACACTGTGTTATTCTCGTATACAAAGCTTCGAAACAACACGCGGGCAGAGAACGCGAGGAAGAAACAGTGAACGTGTGAGCACTGACGGAGGACATGACGCGATCGTTGTCAGTGAGTGGGAAGACGAGATACAGCGAACAACAGGTAGATACAATTGCACCGCACCACATCAAAAGTCGTCGGCGACAGTCGGAGCACGCGAATGAATTTTCAGTTCGGTAACGCGCTCCGCTTGCACAGTCGGTTTGTGATCTTGACTGCGTCTCGAACCTGAAATTTCCCATGGCTTAGAATTTAAACGATCGAAAATAGCTTCAGAGACGTTGTGTATTGATATCTAGGTGTTGGTTGGCAACACGGAAATTTGAATACCGTATTTTAAGAATTAGCGATCCACGCAGAAATAGTGACCCAGGGTCACTAATTCTTAAAATACGGCATGGATCTGCATGCATTCTTGGTAATGTGCGCGCGTTGATCAAGAATATATACAAATCCATTTCAAGTTTGTTTGTATTTTAATCAATAAACCATTGCTTGGCAATGTTTCTGAAGCCGTTTTTTTTACCTGTTGTACTGCGCATCAAAGAATCAAACTACCCACCGCGATGTTTCCTTGGTCGAGGCTTGATGGAAGCGACCGAAGCGACGCCGCTGTCGGACTGGCTGTCGTCGTCGCTGCGTTGATCGCCATCGTCGGGTGACGTGGCCGCTTCACTGCTGCTCGGCTGTGACCACCAGCCACTCTCGGCGGAACCGTATGGCCGCGGGCGCTGCAATATCCTATCTCGTTCGCCGTTTGTTTGCGCACGACTGACCTTGTCAAACACCCTGTTTGGCCGCTCGTTTGTCGACGTCGTGGCACAGCGCTGAAACAAATGATTAACGATCGAATCGGATAAGCGATGACTGACCTTGAAGACGGTGCTGAGTAGTGTGGCAAACTGCCGTAAATCACCGTCAACGTTTGGTTCAGCCTTGAACCACCCGTCGATGTGTCGAGTAATTTCCGTGCAAGCACCGGCGTTCAACTCCCCATCTGCGAGCCGCGCGATTTGAGCGGACAATTCGGCGATTGGTTTATATTTGAGCAACTGAATTTTTAATGCCTCGACCATCTGCATTTGCATGGCGAACTGCTGTTCCAACTGCTCATTATAGGCTTGCGTCCGACTGATTTGGCAGTGGAGTTCGTCTGCACTGGTGATAGACGCGACCTTGGCCTCCAGCTGCAGATTTCTGTCCTTGGCTTTGTTGATGACCGACTCGTAATCGTGCACCACTTTCAACGACTCTTTCAATCGATACTTGGCTTCGGCATAACGGCGTTCAAGTTCGGTCGTGTTGCCCTTGTTGTCGATGGCCTTGTGCAATTCGGCATGCGCATCTTCAACCTGCTTCTTTGCATCTGCCAAACCAGCTTCAGTCTGGAGCTTGTCGCTCTGCAGCCTTTCATGCGCCGTTCGCAGCTGTTCGAGCTGATTGCGCACGGCGATCAAGTTGTCGGAGTGTTGGCGAGCGTTGCGCTCCATCAGTTCGATCTCGCAGCGCCGACTGTCGCTCATTTCTGCCACTTTCTTGGCCAGTTCATCCGCTCTCTGTCGTTCTTTAACTTCAGTCTGCTCCTTAAGTTGTAGCATGTAGCGCAGTTTGTCGAGATCCTTCTCAAGTGCGAGGCGGTCGCGGTTGGATTGTTCGTGCGCTTCGTGCATTTCATTGATGCGCTTATTGAGTAGTTCGATCTCCTGCTGGAGCTCCTTCTTTCGTTTCTGCTTCGACGCCTTCTCATCCATCCTTCGCGTGACGTCGGCCAGTTCGAGCTGATGGCGCGCCTCTAATGCCTGCCGTTCTTCCGCCCACTTCATGGCGCGCGCTCCCCATTCTTTCAATTCCTGAAACGTTGAAATGCGATCATCCGTGTTTTTTTTCGTCCGCAACCGAAAATTTACCGCTTCGAGCACGTCGAAGTAACCTTTCGCTTGTCGAATCACAGCTCTATCTTCCTTCTTCAACTCGCGACGGTGTTTTAGCAGCGTGAATCGAATCTTCAGGTCATCGATAGGCAGATTCTATAGCACAAATTATACTCATAATTTTGTTGACGGTAAAGAGCGTTCTGTAGAAAGCACCGTAACCCCAGCCTTTTAGATGTGCAATAGTGACTAAATATGTTGTTGTGGGATGTTTACTAGAAATGGATTTAAATCATACGAAATAATGATACTCAATACAATAAATTCTGGATTTTGACAGTGGACGAAATTCAATTGAAGGGTGTTCGATCGATTTCTGGTTAACCGTTGGAAAAATTCTGACTTAATTTTATCAAATAATAAAGACCATTGAGCTTACCGCAGTTTCGTCGTCTTCACTCATATCGGAAAAGAAGGCCTCGTCGTCGTCGGTGCCCACTGATTGATCCTGACTGTCTTTCGTCTGACACACGACCACTGATTGCTAAACCCATCAGTTAGAATGCACAGAGAGGCGTAGCCAATGAGCGACAACCTCGAGTTCCAGTTTCGATGATTCTTGCAACTCCAGCACTTGAAACTCGAGCAGTTCGCTTTGCTCTTTCGAATCGAGCAGCTCGCGATCGAGACGTTCGCTGCGGGCCAACAAAGCAATGATCTGTTCGCGCTGCGCTTCGATGGTGGCTGTGAAAACCGATTCTTTCTCATGCTGGAATTGTGGTTTTTTTCCACGATATCATACAGTATGGTCTTACATAGCCCATCTCTGAATGAATGACATTCTCCAGCTGACTGATACGACCATTGGCCGCCTTGAGCTGGTCTCTTAGCGTCTGCTCCTTCTGTCTCCAGTGCACCATTTCTACATTGTTCATTTTGACTGTCGCAAAAGCTCGTTGTAATTCGTGATGTTCGCGAACGAGTTGTTGGTAATTCGTTTCGAAACTCTTGCTAACCGACTGAAACGATTAACTAGACAATAAACGAGACAGGTTCTATTTGCGCTACCCCTTCCAAATCTTCTGTGATCGTATCGAGACTGATTGAGCTCACTGACGTGTCGGAGCCGCCGAAAGATGATTGCTTGTCTTCGTCAGTTTCCCCATTACTCGACTGCAAAATAGTAAAAGTCATCAGTGTCATTTGACCCGGTATAGGTGTTTTCGTCAAAAAGTTGGGGGGATTAACATGGAAAATATTGAAAAATTCAGGGGAGTTAGCATCCAGTACCCCAAAAATTTCGGCGGGGATTCAAATTTGAATACAGTCGAACCAATTACCAACCAAATTAAGTGCACAAAATGCGTATCAATTGTTAGAACACACGCCAACATGGAAACTGACTACGCAGAACTGCGTAGCCTCCTTGTGCTGTGGCGTGTGTTGTAACAATTGATACGCATTTTGTGCATTTATCCGGGTTCGACTGTACTAAAATTTGAATTTTACCTTTTTTCAAATACCGTATTTTTTCCCACCTTCGCGGCGGAAGAAGGGGGTCAACAAAACTCCGCCCATTTCGGTCAGGGTGGGGGGGGGTTAATCCCTATGGCTGACCCTAATCAATTGAGAATCACTGACCAGACATTTGCGCAGTCGCCGAAATTTCAACGCGAGCAGATCGTAGCGCCGATCTTTTTCCTGAAATGGCACAGATTTAGACAGAGATCGGGATAGGGTCCGCTCTGACCGCCGCGGTTTGCCTGAGGGCGGTGATACACTTGGAATACTCGAGCACTTGATGCCGGTACCGATCGTATTCCTCGAGCTTCTCGGGGAAGGAGCGCTTCTCCTTGAGACTGGCGTTGTCCTTCAGAACCCGTTCGTACGAGTCCTTCTGCAAATGATCGGTGTAATGCCCGGCGATTTACCGCGCAGTCGTCGTACCAGTGTCAGATAGTCGTCTTGGGCGTGCCGTAATTTTTCTTCAATCTTCTTCATTTCCTGTTGTAATAACCGGTTCCGGTCGTTCAGTTTCCGATTCTGCTCCAATAACGGCTTCTGATTTCTCTCCAACTCGACGATCTTTTTGTTCTGCAATTGTCCGCATTGACGCTGCCGATTTGCAATCGTTCACTTACTAGCTCAGCTTTCACTTGGTTCATGTCTGAGTTGAAGGATTCGGCATCCATGAGACGGACTTCCACATCCTCAATCTTGGACGCCCATCGCAAGCGCTCTTTGTCGTGCTCATCTTTGGAGATCTGAAAAGAAGCTGCTGCAGAGGCATGCAGGGCTAATTGACGCACCACTTGTACTCCACCGAAAGTCTTGAGCGGACTGGCGACTTGCTTGCTGGGCGTTCGCGGAAGCGTGTACGAGGACATGGTGGTGGACTCGCTGCCAGTGGTGCTAAACGAGTCGTCGGTCGCGGCGTCGTTTATCGGTCGTGCACACTTGGCTGCTCGTTCTTCTCTCTGAAGAACAATTCCAAGGGTGGGAGCGAGCGACACGGAGCGCGACAACTCGGTCGCACAGTGGGACAATGTAATTAAAGTTACGCCTAACGCGTGTGCCGAATCTGCCCAAAACTTGCGGCCGACGTCAAGAGAACACCGCGAATGGAAATGACGCCGTCAAATCATTCCCGACACTTCTTAGAGCAAAAAAAAAATTCGGCGCCTAGATGACGGATAGTGCGGTGGCGGAAAAGAGACGCCGACCGCGATTCGCCGATCTTGCATAAGCCGCGAATGGTCGAGCCCCGCACGCACAACGCACGCGATGGTGTACCGGCCACCACACAGTGGGCCCAGATGGGGTCGCCGCAAATAACGCAATAAGACCTATGGACCCGCGCTCGATGGGAATATTCGCGACGGCCCCGGGCGGTCAGCTGGTCAGCGCGCACTAATCGCCCGGAAAGCAGTGTGCCGACGTGTGTCCCACTAGATCTGCACACAATGAGCTAAAAAGCAGCAGCCACACGGCGATGATCAAAAGCAAACATAGAAGGCGCCGGCCCGCGCCCAGCACTGCGGGAACAGGGTCGTCCATGGGCGTCAGAGACACGCCAAGATCTCCGGTCAGTTGACGCCCGGAGTGACCGGCCGCGCAAACAACGATCGCAGCGATAGCCAGTTTGGTTTCCAGGTCGATCAGAGACCGATACGACGCGCCTCTCCCACTGTCCACTCGCGCCGCCCATTCTTCATCTCGCAGTGCGATCGGCGCGCAGTTGTCGATGGCTAATGCTGGTCCCGTCCATCCCCCGATCAGCACTTCTCATTAGACGATGAGTAAACAACTACCTGCGAAGAAACCAACAGCTGCCAGCCACTGTGCGGACACGACGTTCTTACACGACAACGGCGAGTCACTACACCACGTCAGTCTCGGAGCAGGACTAGGAGGTTAGCAACGAGCGAAGGAACGATCAAACACGCGTAACCTTTCCGGTCGATCGCTATCGGTGGATGCGACGGCGGACGGATTTCAGCCGAAGCGCGCCTCCCAAGGTGATCGACACAGAAAGGACGCGATTGCGCGACAAAAGCACCGGCCGAGTGGATTCTCACGCGCAGTTGGCGCAGAGAAGCGCGCGGACGCCTGTCCGATCTCGTCAGGCCGTCGGCCGCCGTCAAAAACCGTTCCAAGCACCCCGATCCATCCGTCCGCCCCGCCGCGTATCCGTTGGCCGTCCGCCCGCCAAGTCGGCCGCCGCCCCAGCCGCCGCTTTCTCGTCGTCGGCGGCCGTAGTACCCTCATTTTGTAGCGATTACGCCTTCACACCCAACCACGCTTACCCGGTTGGCGGTGTCGGACCGGCCTCGACCCTTGCGTCTACCGTCGACGGCGGAAAACATCTGAAAACGATGATGACAGTCACGCACGCGACATTGTGCCATCCGGTCTGCGAACCTGGCGGTTTGGGACGTTTGTTCGGTCGCATTGAAGTGCTCCTAAAAACTCGAAATCAACAGGCGGGGAGCAAACAGTGGCACATTTACCACGGGCGTTGTCGCACGCAGCGCCTGGGCCCATCGCCGAGTGCACCTCTGCGCGCAATCGAGCTCGCAGTCCGTTCACTTCTTTGTCTTTCGCTCGCAGCGCAGAGGTCAGCTTCTCGTCGAACACTCGACGCAGCGAGGCGGTGTTGGCCGCCAACGCCTTCTCCTTCCCAGCCTGCCATTTTTGTTGCTCGACATTGAGCCGGCGACGAAATTCCGTCGTCATCTCCGTCTGGCAACGTCGCAGCGATTCTCGCACTTCTCGCACTTCGGCTCTAAATGCGGCGATATTTTCCTTGTTTTTGCTACAATTTGGGTCACAAATACGACATACCGGGCGACATCGAGCGATCGACGAAGCTGCTGAACCGGTTCAATCTGCGTGGTGGTTACGGACCGGCAGAGTTGATTGGTTGGATCGCGCTTGATCATCGGAACGGCCATTGTCGAAGCGGATCGGGCGGGCGCGCGTGGAGACGGATGTGCCGCAGACTTTTTCACACTGTCGGGCGGCATGTCGCTTTCTAAAATACAATAGATCGTCAAATCGCACCATAACCCAGTTGCAATACATGTGAACAAGGAATCTCGATAATCGTCGCACAGCTGCAATGCAAGCAACGTTGAAACGTCATACTAGCTGCGCCTTCTGATCGCGCAAACAGCACGGAGAGCGATCGCCGGAACACGGCTGTACACACTCAGAGGCACACAAAAGGTGAGTCGTTATCCAGCAGGGTAATGGGGAGCAGGGAGGCCGTTCGAACACCCGTCTCAGCAGGTCGAAATGATTGGGCAAAAACAACGCAGCTCTGTGGCCGCATGTCGAGCGCTCGTCAGAATAACGTCTGACGTCGACTCGCGCAAGTCATATGCTTTCAAGACGACAGTCGACGGCAGCGTTTAACACTCGACACCAACACATCTTTGTCTCACTCTCGACAAGGCCGTTTTTTGCTCCAGCCCACCACGCGCGCCACATTCAATTCATCCCGTTCTCGAATGGCGACGACGGAGAAACAGCGCGACCAATGTCGCGCAAATCCGTCGTTGACCGTTCACGCAAACAGAACCCGGGTACGACCGTGTGGCCATAGAAGACAAGCGGCGACTAAGACGAGGACGAGACGGCGAAATCGGTGGGTCGTTAACGGCGCAGACGCGTGTCGCCGGTAGGTGCGAGACCTGGGCTTGGCCGCATCTCATTGCCTTCTCTCTCTCTTCGGCACCATAGGCGCCCGCCGCTCATGACAGATGGTCGGATCGGCCGCGCGACACTCACCGAAATCATCCACCTTTGTCGCGCAAGTCACAGGGTCGCAAGCGATCGGTCGTCGGAGGAGTAGTAGATGTCGGGAGGTGCGCCGATCATTGTGGTGCAGACGCAATTAAGCGCCCGTCGTCGTCTGGTCGTCATGCATCGGCCGTCTTCTTCGCTTTGCGGAAGAATGGAACGAAACGGACGATCGCCGGAGCACGGCCGACCGTACGGCGGAGGCGGTGTTGGCGGTGTGAAGTAACGCAAAGCCGTCGAGAGCTCCTAGTGAAAACTGCACGAGATTGATGTCTCCGCTGACTCGTAGAAGCAGCCGAGCGATTCGCCGTTCGATCAGCGAGCAACAATGCTGTTGAGGGCGGGAGGAGCGACCGGCGTCAACATCATCCTCTCGGTACGCTCTCGAGCTGTGAGTCGGCGGTAGTCTCGGTGGATCTCCACTCGTCCGTGTTCCAACAATTGTGCATCCATCATGAGGCTCTGGCTCTGGCGGCATCTGGGCCATTCGGTACGACGGCTGGCACCGAAACTTTCACTCAGTCGCCGGGAAAGTGAAAAACAATGACATGCGCAATGTTACGCCACAGCGGCGGCACGTCTTTTTCCATCCACGGGCACGTGTTTTTCGATCTCGCGCAACACTTGGGCGATCGCACTACGACCGGTCGACACTGAAGTTCCGGACAATGGACATTTAGATCGGTAAAGACGCCTCAAAAGTGGCAAATCACATCGGTCACGGCACTTTCCAGCAGCGATACCATTCTCTTTCTCACACTTTGTCACATTTCGTTCACGTCGAATCGTCAGTCGCACCAGTATGGGCCACTTTACCATGTTCTCTTGGTTCGTCGTGTTGTTCTGCACATCTGCCGTACTGCCGCTAGAGATCGACAACGAATTCGTTGGTGAGTTCGTTCTCAGCAACGAATATTCTCAATCTGCGCGAATATTACAATCTTTCAGGTGACCCAGTGGTTATTTGCAATAACCATTCAATCGGGATCGTGTTCAGCACGCGCAATCCCTTTTACGGTCATGTCTTCGTGAAGGACTTTTATAGAAATCTCGATTGCAGAGATGATTATGAGCGGAAAACTGGCCCGATCGAATTCATTCGCAATTTCAGCTCTTGCGGCATGCGTCGAGAGCGCTCGGTATCTGACAGCTTTGTTATTCATTACCTTAAGAATGCATTTTCGTCAAGCTCAATCCAACCGGAGTACACGCGTCAATGATCATTAAGATCACGTTTCATCCCCAGTTCGTCTCCAAGCTTGATCGTACGGTATATGTGCAGTGCTTCTACGCCACACAAATAGACACGCAAGTTTCAACTGGCGTCTCGTCCAGGTCTGCGCGGCAGCACATTTTTATGCGATTCAAACTCATTTTCAGTGTCTTAAATAGAGAACATCTTCCGAATTCTACTCTAATGCCAGTGTGTCGCTACGAAGTATTGGACGCTCCTGAAGGCTCAGTGCTCAGTTTGGTGAAGGTTGGTCAGACCACTTATCATCGCTGGACTTGCGATACGGACGCGATCGACACCTTCTGCATGGTCGTTCACTCATGCGCAATTGACGCCGGAGACGTTGGTGATTCGACAGCAATGATCAACGAAAACGGGTCGGTTGGTTTATGATCGAGCAGTTTCTCACAGTATATTTAGATGTACTGCCGACCCGTATGTCATTCGCGATCTCGAATACTCGTCCGACCTGACGGCAATTCAAGCAGTGGACGGCTTCAAGCTTCCTGACAATCCTAATCTATTTTTCAACTGTCAGATCAGGATCGAAAGAAAAGAGCCCGGTGACAAATGCAATGTGAAATAACTGCATAATGTGACCTGTTCATTGACACTTAAACACGTTCTTTTAGCGACCAAACTGTTCCGTTCCTTCTCGCTGGCAACGCAGATTGGGACGCCAAGTTCAAGAACCCGATGACGAAAAGCGTTATTATCATTTTAAATCGGGGAAAGCGTGCGATTCAGCCTGGACGACTTGTATGGATGTGGGATCGCACGTTTCTGTCATCAATCAATTCTCCAACGGTACTCATTATTCGAGTAAATGTGAAAGAAGACAGTTTCGTCGATCAAAATACTTGCAGGTTCGTCATCAGATACATCGCTCGATTGGCTCAAAAAGGAGATCTGTATGACGGAAAGCGATTACAATGCATCTTTGGCCGGGGCTGCGTTGTTGTGCGTGCTGATGACCGCGTTTATGTTCTTCGCCGCCGGACTGAACCAGCGGTAGTCGAGTGGTTGTTGTTATTGTTAGTGCGGTGGTGGAGAGTCGCTCGCCGCCTGACCGCCGTCCGTCTAATCGGGCAGGCGGGTGTCGGTGGCGACGTCGAAGTAAATACGGAGTGTTTGCCGTGCTCGTGTAGTGCGGTGTCGCGGTCGCACGGCGGGGTGGTCGCGTCGTTCTCACCTAGCTAAGATTACTGACGACCGAGCCCGAGTCGCTCGTTCGACCACTTGCACGAGGAAACTGGCGACGACTGCCTTCGACCGCCCCTACACAATGTTTGTCGGACCGACGCCTACCCGAGTGTCGCGTCTAATGCGCTAACACCGTCCAAGTGCGCGACACGAACGATTGTAAAGCGCCCGGATCCGAATAAATACAACGGTTGAAAAGGCGCTCCCGACCGCCACCGTAGTCTCGTGGGAAAAACCGCCGTGCTCGAGCGCCGTGCCACCCTGTTCCGTAATCCTTGCGATACCGTAGTCTCGAGCGTTATTTTACTGGCACGCAAAAACATGATGAAACTGCGCAGAGAATGAGAGGATCGGCGCAAAAATAGTCAGTGTTTGGTCATTGACAGGGCATTTAGACAGAGCGAATCACCTGAAGAGACAAACGCGAACAGAAGTCCCACAACCGACGAGCAAGAGACGCTAATATCGTGATCGTGCGCAAGCAGACGGCGCCTCCGCATCGCGCGACGACGGAGAATTCGTCACGATTGCCATTCATTCGTAGGGCTTGAACGGTGTGAACGCCTTGGTGGGTTTCTGAGCGACGAGAAGCGCGGGTGGCGTAGCTTTGCCGTTGCTGTCGTCAGACTCGTCGGCGGACGCCTTGCGGGACGTTGTATCCGGCGACTCTGGCGCCTCCCCTTGGGTGCGTCGAAACTTGGCACGACGATTCGAAAACCAAACCGAAAACCGAATAGAGTATTGCACGCTGCTGAACCCAGATTAATAGTGCAAAAACCGCACCTGAATTCGCGCTTCGGGCAGCAGCGTCTTCCGTGCCAAAGCCTCCCGCTCCGTCGGATTCGGATAAGGCGTAACTGAGAAGGCTGTCTCTAGAGTAAGCAGCTGATCCGTGCTAAAACTGCTGCGATGTCCGCGTCTCGCCATCCCGGCGTCATCCTCGACGGTCGCCGGCCGCGTCGGCAAAGTGAGCATCTCCGTAGGAGAATGGCTCGGAGGCATCGGCGTCGGAGGCATCAGAGTGTTGGGCGAGCTCAGGAACGGCTGACTCATGAGAAAATCTGCAAGCAAAAGTTACTTCCTCATCACCACCGAACAGACAGGCGTACTGGGCCATGGGCTGCCAAACATGGGCAGATTGTGTGCGCCGGTGAACGACGCGTGTGACAAGTTGAATCGAGGGCGAATTGCGCTCTGTTGAGCGTTCAGAATCATCGTCAACTCTTCAGCAGCTCTTTCGGCTGCTCGTGTCCGGAGAATGCGGTTTATGGAGCTGACGCTTGGCGGTTGCTCGCAAACGCCTTCAAAATACAATTCATTTACTCATTTGTAGTCGACAGGGGAAGCAAGCGATGAAAACGCAAACGCACCTTCGGCAATTAAACGTTCCCGTATTTCCCTGAAACGGACAATGCAATCAGCCAAATTCATCCAAAACAGAAATTTGACAAACCAAGCGAAGATGGTTGGATTGTCACGCTTGTATTGTTCGATCTTGGCGACTACTTCGGGAGTGGCGACTTTAGGCTTGGTTCCAGAATGGGTTTGCGTATTTGGCTGACCGTAACGCCGTGAGAACTTGGACATGGCGCGCGCTCCTGCAGCAAGAGAACGAGAATGAGAGCCCGGTCGGAGCAAAAAAGACGCCGACTGACCCCAAATGTGCAGTAGCTGCTCTTGAGACAAGTAAGGATGAATGCCGAAATTGGCGGCGCGGTCCATGACGTTGATTGCGCTGGTGCCGAGCTGCGGTCAACAGACGATCAAGAGAGATGGAACAAAAGACGGCGGACGGAACCAATTGACCCCGGCGATTAGCGCCCGACCGATTAAGCGCGGCTCGACAGGTCGACAGGACGCCAACCGAACCCGAGACTGGGCTTCGATTTCGCTTACATATGTTCCCGCACGATAACTCCGCCTCCTACTGGACTACGGTAGTTACTCGTGTCGGCGCGACCACGCGAACACGACAATGTTTGTCGTCGCGCGAGTTCGCCGAACAATGGGCCGACGGCGGCGCCATCGCACCCTTCGCCGCAGCGCTAATCCGCAGCGTTGCGTCAGGCCCAACTCCGCCGGGAGTCGTGCTTGAGCACGGATTTAAAGCGCACAAATAGCGCCTGACGCCTTTGATGAGCGCGACCAATCGGTTCAAGTGAGGGTGTGTCCGATTTCTCGCGACTTGCGCACGACGGCAGCAGACATCAGCTCTGCTGGAGCAAGCCAATAAGCTCGGATTGATATTTACAAAGTTCAGGCTCACAAACAGCTTCCTGTGCGCGTAACGCCGTATAAGCAATCGACAAATATAGCAACAGAGCGCGTCACGCCATAGTCGCAAAAATCACAATAACAAGTCTTCAAGAAAGTCTTCGAACTCGTCCTCCCTGTAAGCACAACGCAAGCATTGATCGAAAGTTGAATCATATTACACAACAGCCAGGGTACCTTGTTTTCTCTTCGTCTGCTTCGGCAGGTTTCGACCACAGCTCTTTCGTCTGTTCCTCTGTCATGGCAGGTCGTTGTTCTATTTTCTCCTTTTCGTCCTCGTCTGCAAACGATACGACATCAAAGCGTTGATTGTACCATACAGGAGCAAGTTTGGACCCCCCATGACCAGGGCCGGATTATAAATGGGCCACATGGGCCACGTGGCCCAGGGCCCCCCGGATTACAGTCACTTAAGGGGGGCCCCCCGACGTTACTCGTCAACCAAAATTACAAAATTATGCTAAAAAATTTGCCTTCAACTGTACAAGAGTTCAAAAAATTTTCCCCTGCTGTTAAAAAACACCAGAATTTTGCCTTCGGCGGGAAAAAATGTT
>JAQGCX010000561.1:0-15685 GCA_034700205.1 Plectus parietinus | reverse complement strand
TAATTTTTCAAATGCCTCAGCTGCTAACTGCAATAATATCTCTTCTACCTATCTTTTTCAATGCAAATGTGAACACTTATCCTTGGTTGACCATTAATAACATTCTTGTTTCAGTAGCATGTTTGACCACTGCTCTGAATCCAGTTATAAGTTTTCTCATTGTTTTTATCATTCTGAAGCCGTATCGACGCGCTTGGAAATCGGCCTTAGCCACCATTTTTCCGAGTGGGAAACCTACAGTAAAAAACTGATTCATCTGCACTCTGCAGGAAATCCCCACCTCGATTAAAGCTTCGTGAAAATCTGTTCCGCGAGTGAGACAGCATCGCATGCTTTGTCAGTTATAAACATTTACTGTTGTACACGCTGTCTTTTATTACGTAAATGTTATAATAATAGTTCACACAACAACAGAGAATACACATAAAACCCCACTGACAATGAATTCTTAATGGAAAACACTGGACGCTGACAACGTATGGGGAATATTCGGGAAACGGCACAATTATTTTGCATGATAGATATATGTATTTCAGTCGGCTCATTCTTTGAAAATGAATACTTTGAGTTACAGAGTTACATACGCGCTAAGAAGTACAACGATTAAAACGCATTTCAGAAAATTCAGACATTCAGCTCACTTCGCAGAACACTTTCTCTTGCGGTTAATTTCACGTTTTCTATGCTCCTCCTTGGACTGATGATATCGCGGATGGGTAAAATTCTTCGCCTCAGATTCCTCAAGCAACTAACTAACGGCGCATAGCGAGCTAATTAGCGGGTGTTATTTTGTATTGTCACTTGTTAAAATTTTTTTGAATAACTATCGTGCTGATGTTGCTTGAGGCCCTCTCTCTGGCGGGCGGGGGGCCCCCCCCCCTAAACGACGAAAGACCGGGGAGCCCCGAGCCACGTGGCCCATGTATAATCTGGGCCTGCCCATGACTGCCGTCTGTTTGTTACACGATACCTGGTAAAACACACCATCCTACATTCTCACGAAAGGTCGTGCCCACGGGGGCACCATTGACAATATGCGGGGGACGGAGAATTCTGTTTGATTCCACCGGTTCATTGTTCGAATTATTCAATGTTCGACCCTAAAACATGATCGAGTGCAAATATATCGCCATCTGTGCAAACATCGATGGGAATGTTGTTCATTGATCGCCGAATAATACTCATATAAAAGAACACATCCAAGAAAAATTATCATTTGCATTTCGTGCTTCGATTGATTGCTGAAGAGACGAGCGGTTTTTGTCCGGTATCGAGAAGATACAGTAGTTCCCGCCTCCTCAGTCGTCATGAGACTACCGATAATACTGTGCCTCACCCTAACTGTGTCATTGGTCGCAATATCGACCACCGAAGGCCAATCTACCACCGCAGATCCTTCTGTCCACAAAGTGAGCGAATGTCTTTCGTTCGTAGATTCAAACAGTTACCGTAACTTTTTTGGCTAATTATGAGCGATGATCACCTTCACCGACCATTTGAAATATTGCAGCCCCCGGGGCTCTATGCGGCCGTAATACCACAACTGTTCATAGTGCAAGCAATTAAACTAGCATAGTTAAGTTAAAAGTTGACATATTACCCTGAATGAAATGATCCTTATCGTATGGCAGACGCCAACTAATAACAGAAGAATTACGCTTAATAAATAAGACCAAATGAATGAATGAAAAATCAGCTCGAAAGAGAACGTAGAGTATTTCCTTTTTTAAAGTTCGAGTTCTGTCAATATCCGGACAGAGAAAAATACCCGTAAAATACAATAAGTTAAGCAATTTCAAACGTAAACTTGCGGTCAATTGATTTGACAGACAATTTACATAAATATTTCTTTTGTTTCATGCTTTCTTGCTTATTATTTGACATGTTCATTTCAGGCACATAAAATAAACGCATTCCTGAGCAAGAGCGGAATCAGTGATACTCACATCAACAAACTGAGGAATATGAAGGATAAACTGGGAAAAAAAGTGAAGGCGGCGCATGCGAATCAGCAAAATCAAACAAAGGTATTGCAATTATTTAATGGAACCGATAAAATTTGATTTATTGGTTGAGATCCGATTTCAAATCCAATCTGATTAATCGGTTGAGAAAAAACGTTTGCAAAAAATTTGTTGCGGTCTGAAGCAACTTAATCGATTTCAGTAAAGAATTATAACCTCGGCTAATTACGTGAAGTAATTGCTGGTCATTTTCTGCAGAGCGTTCGGCCAGTCAATAAACTATACCTGTAACCAGGGAGGAGGGGGTTCTAGCTACATATTGCCCCCTGGAGGGATCCGTTACTGTAAGGGTAGAAAAATTGGGAGGTACTTAATTTGGGATATTTTTGATATTTGATCTATTGGGAGGTACTTAATTTGGGATAATTACTATAGGGCGGTACCATAGTAACGGTGCTTTGGTTGGCAGTTGCCATGGTAATAAACGATGTTACTGTGGAGATGAACATACGGGATGGTACTAAATTTGGGATTTTCTTCGATATCCCAAATATCCCAAATTTAATACCTCCCAACAATTTATACCCTTACAGTATGTTGCTAGCTACATGCACCCCCGTTACAGGAATGCGACAAACCAAAGATCGAACCCACCCCTGGCATCCAGCCAACGTTTCCAAAAGTCAACGAGCCGATTTTCGACTTCATGCACCAAGGCGATATCATGCTGACCGAAGATCAAGTCGACGCCAAGTCGTCGTCCAATGAGCGCGTCAAGCGAAAAGCGTTTAATCAGACCGGCAGCAAATGGCCTGTCAGCGGCGTTGGTGTCATTTACTACACATTCGATCCATCGGCGAACTTCTGTAAAACTTAAATATTCAATCTAAAGGGGCCATCCATAAATAACGTAACACTGTTTTTGGCTGTCCATGAGGCGGGCACCTGGAGGGGGGAGGGGGTACAGGGGATACAGAATGTACCTCGCAGCGCGGGGGTTAAAACCGACGCTGCCAGCAAAACGGCAAACGCGACGTCTGTTCAGACACATATGCGGACAGCGTCGGTTTTTACCCACGCGCTGCGAGGTACATTCTGTACCCCTGTACCCTCCAGGTGCCAACCTCTGGGTACGGGAGCATACAGGATGGTTAAAAAAAACGACTTAATGATAGAATAAAGATTTTTCTGCCGAAACTGATTGGATCAACGTGAGATTTCAAACATAAATACCTCTATATTTTGTTTGAGATTCTGAATTTTTTGCAACGCTGCACATGATTTACTCGTAAAAACCGATAATAGTGCCGATCATAATGAAAACCTCGCACATCGTTGATCAACTAAAAAAGTTGGGTTGTTATAGTCAAAAATTTCACGCTAATTGGTTGAGTCCTGGCGGAAATTTGGTTGTTTAAAAAAACTGAGTCGTTTTTCTTGAGCCATTCTGTATATGAGTACATTATAATCCGTCAATCTCATCCCTTTTTCGCAACCCCCTCCCAAAAATACAGTTATTGGATATAATTTACTTATTCTTTTACTACAATATATCGAAACCTGAGCTTCGCCAGCTAGTGCTAATACTCCCAAAAACTAAAATCGGTGCCTATGTCTGTTTGCAACAAAGGTGCAGCCTTTCATCTTGAATGTGGCCACGTTTCAGCGCAATTTCAAAAAAACGCGATCAATGCGGCTATCCAGTTCTGGCAGGACAACTTGTGCGTTACGTTCGCTTTGAATGCCAATCCGAGCGGTGGAAATGGGCTCAACTTTACCAAGGGTGGCGGCTGCTGGTCCTACGTCGGAGTTACAGGAGGATGGCAGTTGGTGTCGATTGACAACGGCTGCGAAGTGGTAGGTTCAGTCCCGATCAGCGCGATTGGCTAATAGCAGAGGTCACGACGTCTGTTGGGACACGCAATGACGACGGGTTAGTGTGTTGCTAGGCGACAAATATTTTTGCAGCGCGCCGCGACGTGCGTTCGACGCGTTTTATATTGGTCGCCTAGCAACACACTAACCCATCATCATCGTGTGTCCCAACAGACGTCGCGTTTGCCGTTTTGCTGGCAGCGTCGGTTTTTACCCACGTTGCGAGGTATCAATCTGTACCCCCGTACCCCCACGTCTATCTTTGGCTAACAGACTAGTTTGCACGAGTCTGTCTCGTCCGTCTATTCTGTCATGAAATTCGATAGAAGAATTCCGCCGTGAGCAGCACAACTGAGTATCACTGAGTATCGCCACTATCGCATCTCTTATTCTGATCGCAGGACAGACGAAACAGACGAAACAGACTTAAACAGACTTGTCTATTAACCAGTCTCACTGAACGGAAACTGTAGCTACGTTTTTAAAAATATAATCGCTCCCTACCCAGTATGCAGCACAAAATTTTTTAACTTGACTGCGGCAGAAGCTTCGAGGAACGGCGCGCGAAGCGCATCGGCCCTCGCAGGGGGGAAGCGCATCAGCTCATTAGCTCTTCGCCTTGGGATTTTGCCTGCGAAATTCAAAAATTCAAATTTTTTCGGCCTTCCGTCGAATGAAAATCTAACCTAACAATTAGTAACCTTTCAGTTTGGCGTTGTGGCGCATGAAATTGGTCATGCGCTCGGCTTTTGGCACGAGCACTCACGTTACGACCGAGACCCATACCTCCAGATCTTAATGCAAAATGTCCTCTCACAGGATGCATCCGCCTTCGACTTGGAAACGCGGATGAATCTCTACAACCTTCCATATGACTATGGTATGACAAATTAACCTTTTTTTTAGACTAACTAGTTGAGCAACTAGAGGTAAAACTCAAGACTATACGAGCCACCCCCTGAATTATTTTTCCATGTTTGAGATAACCCATCAAACCAGCGACGTTACCCCCAAAACACCTTTGCAGCAGTTACTGAATTAAACCGAACACTAGGCTTAGGCATAGGCTTGCTTTGAACTGCATTTTATGTCACAGGCAGTGTCATGCACTACAACGGAATGTTCTTCTCGTCGAATGGCAACGCGACGATGGTGCCGACGAAAGGACCGCTCTATGCACAAACAATGGGCAGCGGGCAAACGAAAGGACCGACTTTCCTCGATGTGCAAACGTTGAACATCCACTACAACTGCACTGGTAAGTGAACGCTGAGATAGCACCATGATCTTGGTCGAACGGAAAATTCACATTCATGAGAAAACACTCAGTTTTTTTTTTGGGACCATTACCTATTTATTTTTGTGATACTTTCAGATTGTGATAGAGTCAGGGCCAGAGGTGGGCCGTGGGGGGGGGGTGGTGGGGGTATATACCCTCCCCCCACAGATGGTTCCTTCTGTTGCACCTCTCCGGTGTGGGGGGGTATGAGAAAAATTAGCAATATAAGGGTCCCCCTTCTATTGCTCGCCCATAAACAACCAGTGACCTTTTTTTTTGTTGGTAATAGTACGGTAATAAATAAGAACGGTGACTCCGCAACGACCTTAATGGCAGTTTTCTTCCCTGGGTGGGATCAGTCATAACGCAATACGTCTCTTGCCAAATCGCCATACAATATATGGTAACGATATTTGATAACGCGCCTGACTTTTTAAAAATTTCAGCTGCATGCACTGCGAGTCAGAACGCCCTGTGCCAGAATAAGGGCTACGCAAACCCAAAGAATTGCGCCATTTGTACATGTCCCGAAGGTTTTGGCGGCACCTTTTGCAACCAGATTCAGGCTGATATTCTCGGCAGCATGTGCGGTGGCAACCAAAATCTCACTGTCACAACTACGTTTAATACGCTAGCAACAACTGTTGGCAACAACTATAACTTCGTCTCGCTGCCGCCATCTCCACAAACCAATGCGTCGTCCTGCTTTTGGTGGATCCAGGTAACCAAATTTGCATTCAAGACGCTCCCCCAAAAAAATAACAGACGGATTCTTATGTACCCCATTAATACTGCAAGAACCGTGAAAATACTACGATGACACATTTTGCACTACCAAAATGCTTTCAATTGGGGTTGTTACGGGGTCGGAGTTGATCCCGACACCGACGGGGTTCCCCGACCCCGACTTTTGACAATTGAAACACTTCTGGAAATGATAGATTCTAGTGTAAAAAGCACTGGGAAATTTAAATATGACTATCAAAATCGCCTGCGACATCAAAAAACCCCTGTTTTCGGAAAGATTCGAAGTGAGGTTCACCACATATTGCCACTTGACATAAATCGGTCCATAACAAAAAATTTCCCAATTGAAACACTTTTGCAAATGATAGATTCGACTTGCCCACGGTTTATTACACTAGAATCTATCATTTCCAGAAGAGCTTCAATTGGGAACTTTTTTGTTTTGGACCGATTTCAACTTTTGTATAGTGGCAATAGGAGGTAAACCTCACTTCGTATTCGTGTTCAGCATAAAAAGCTAGTGTGCAAATGCTGTCGGGGTACAATAAGTATTGGGTAGGAAAAAAAATTTTAGATGGGTAGAAAAATTTTTGTACCCCCCCCCCCCCAGATGGAAACCGGTGCCCACTTCTTGGTCCACCTATAAGTCGCCCCCTGTCCGTGCTAAATCGTGTTCTTTTCTCAGTCGCCTCCCAACACGATAATCGAGCTGAACGTAACGTCGGTCTCCGGAGTGTGCGCACCTGGGTGCTATCAGGGCTATCTCGAGCTCAGAGCCGGCAGCGATATTCGTGTGGCTGGACCTCGGTAAGGCGTGAAATCTTTTTTTTCTGGTAAACGCCCCCCCCCCCGAATAGTGCAGCGCTAGCGCCACAACTTTGCGTCGAGGCAAAGAAGGGGATGGACGATTATTCGGATGAACTTGGAAAAATCCGGTAGCACGCAGTATATTATAGACCCGATTTGGCGGAAATTTGCTGATAAAATTCGTTTAAAGACTTTTAAAAACCTTGTGGAAATTTTGCACTGCACAACAAAATTTCGAAATTTAAGTGAAAGTACATGTTGCGTGGCGCGCGCAAGCAACACTTGAGATTAAACATTTGATAAACACACTGTGCTACTATTTCTTAAAATACGGTAAGTAATTGATTGCACTGCTGTAACTATTTTTTAGGTTCTGTTGCGCTGCTGATGTTGTGAATGCCCACTTCTTCAGCGCCACGAATTTCGTCACAGTGATTGGCTACGGCATCTATCCGATTCAATTCTCATTCCAATACCGATATGGTGAACTAACTGTATTTCATTTAATATCTGAAGTGCCGATGTATGCAATCTAGTACCTTTAGTTGGACTATTTGGGATACATATCGTTATCTTTCTTTCAGTTCCGGTTTTTTATTGAGAGGGTCGAATGTTCTTCTCACCCGTAACGGCAGGAAATTTTTAATTTCAGCACAAAAAGCTCATTACCACTTCCAAGTCATCGAAACTCTGACAATACGAGACTAGACACCGTTTTAGACTGAAGATTGTGATGTTAAAATACCATGCCCCTACTGAACCTTGAACTTGGCGTTGACTATGTTCAATATTTAAAAATGTCTCAATTTTCTCAAAGTTCATTACGATGATCGTAATTTCTTGCAGTTGCTGCTCCTGCAACAACTACAACTACTACAACAACTCCTGCAACAACTACAACTACTACAACAACTCCTGCAACAACTACAACTACTACAACAACTCCTGCAGCAACCACAACTACTCCTGTAGCAACTACAACTACTCCTGCAGCAACTACAACTACTACAACGACATCCTCTTTGGCGCCTTGCTCGCAATACGCCACTGACAATGATATCTTTACTGAAGGATATGGGACTTGGTCGGCATGCTCAGCAACTTGCAACAATGGAACGCAAACCAGAACGAAAATTTGCGGAGTAAACGGCATCCCTGGCAGTCCAACCTGCGCTTGCATGTAAGTTCCTAATTCTTAAGGTTCAATATGGTCAAGCTCGGTAAAAAACAAATTTGAAACAAACCCGACTTGTAAAGACCGTTGATTAAATTTACGCGATCCTGCAAAATTTGTTTTAGTAATAAACTGTCCCTGAAACCTTTATTAGAATTTTTATTTTTATTTTGCAAAGTTTTGGTATAAAAGAGTATAAATATATAAAACTAAACCCAACTTGATACCCTTGTTTCGCCCTTTGAACGACTAAACAAGTTTGTCAGCCTCTGGGCAGGGCTCGTCAGTATACGACAAAAAGTTACAAAAAGAAGGGGGGGGGGGTAAAAAGGAGAGGTAAAGGAATATAAAATAGAGAATTTATTTTATAATAGTGAAAAGCCGAAATTCTAACCTGTCTCTTCTCGGTGGAACTTGAGTCGTGGGGTACGTCGGTCAGCTTCCGCTTGGTACCTGGGTAGTCGCGTGTGGTTGTGGTTGTGATTTTATGGTTGTGCAATATTTCAACAAAAAACATAATTTTTCTCTTCAGTGGCGGCAATTTGGATGTGCAAACCTGCAATCTAGGCCCCTGTTCAGGCGGCACAACAACGCAGCCGCCATCGACGACACCGTATACGGGGCCATCGACGACCGCACCAATACCTTCTTGCTCGCTGTACTCCAGCAGCAATCCAATTCTGACGGAATCCGTCGGACTTTGGTCGAGTTGTTCGGCAGCTTGTGGCAGTGGCACACAAACAAGACCTCTGATTTGCTACGCGTATCTCACGAACGCCTCATGGGCCCAATGCCTTTGCAGGTAAAATAACACATCATATTATCCTGCAACGATTTTGCTGCAGGATAAAGGATGGTGTTTCGTGCCAATTTAAATAACAGGCGATCGGAAGCAATTTCTATTTCTGTTATTGAACATCAGATAATTTTTGTCATGTTAAAGTTTCGAATTGATCAGCGCAATGAGAATCATTTAGCACAAAATCCCGCGCGACGAGTATAGAAACGAGTACAGATTTCCTAAAAATTTGCATATGCAAATTAGGCAAAATTACAGTATTTTTGGACGGCAATTTTTGAAAATTCGAAATTTGGCCCAAAATACCGTATTTTTGCATAATTTTCATATGCAAATTCAAATTTTGGCCTAAAATATCATATTTTTTAGGCCTTCGGCCTAATATACAAAGGAGAGTCGGAAATTCTGCCCTCCTTCAAACCTATTTAGGGGGGCAGACCCCCATAGACCCCCTAAGTACACCTATGCATTTACGATAATAGTGTTGATAACACGAAAAAACGGGCGTTTCGGGCTGCTTTTGTTACCGTTCCCTCATAGTACTGCTGGAGGAGGTCGCACTATTAGAGAGAGTCGTACTATTAGAGGGGTTGTACTATTAGAAGAAATACGGTATATAACTCTGCTTCCGGAAAAATTGAGCGCAGAGCAAAAAGAATGAATTAATGTTTCTTTGAATTATGAATCAAAATTGCTCTCTTTCCAGTACTGGTAGTTTCGACTCACAAGCATGCGTTGGATCTTGCACAACAACCCAAACACCAACTACAACTACTTTGGCGCCGTGCTCGTTGTACGCCAATACACAAAACACAATCGTGACTGAATCGTACGGAATTTGGTCATATTGTTCGACAACTTGCGACAATGGCGCGCAAACCAGAACGAAAATTTGCGGAGTAAACGGCATCCCTGGCAGTCCAGCCTGCGCTTGCACGTAAGTTCCTAATTCTTAAGGGTCGATATATTAGGTTATTCCGTAATTACTGTCGTTTTTTTGAATATCGAAAAACGTATTAAACGAAAACCGATTTAAATGCGGCTGGTAGCATTCGAATTAGGCATGTTAAGGAATTGCTCGGAAAAGTTTTTTCACAATCGGACTCATGGTCGTGAATTGGCGGCAATTAGAAAAAATACCGTTCTTCAAGCATGAAAAATGCGTCAAATTTATAAAAACAGTAATTTGAAAAACGGCCGTTTCGGGCAGCTTTTGTCACCGTTCCCTCATAGTATTTGTGTAATATTTCAACAAAAACACAAGATTTTTCTCTTCAGCGGCGGTAATTTGGAAGCGCAAACCTGCAACCTTGGCCCCTGTTCAACCGGCACGACAACGCAGCCGCCATCTACGACTCCGTACAATGGACCGTCGACGAGCGGGCCGATGGCTCCTTGCTCGCAGTTTTCAAGCAGTAATGCGATGGTGACAGAGCAGGGACCTTGGTCGACTTGCTCTGCGACGTGCGGGAGCGGTACGCAAACCAGCTGGACGACGTGCTATGCCTATTTATCCGCTGGTTTACAGCAATGCACATGCAGGTACGATGAAACAAATATATTACCGAGTTTTCTCGGAATCAAACCTCTTCAGTAATACTGTTTTTCGGAAATAGCTGTACACGCAGAAATACAGTGCCGAGCGCGTGGAGTATTCAGTTCACGCGTTACCGCGCGTTGTAACGCGTCATGCGCGTGATAGTACTTTACGACCGCGGGAATGCGAGCAGCGGGTTGTGCGCAGTGTGCGCAACTGACAACCAATTCATTACGCACGCTGCGCACAACCCCGCTGCGCACATGCCCGCGGTCGTAAAGCACTATCCCGCTTGTCACGCGTTACCACGCGGATAACGCGTCAACCGAGTACTCCACGCGCTCGGCACTGTAGCAGTACACGCAGAAATAGCAGTACATGTGCTGATATTTTCCTTTCACCAGGAACCCATACTAAAGAACAATGTGCAACTGTGCGCCGTACTTAAGCGAGCAAACTTTATCGAAATCGAACGCTATGAAAATCGCATTTGTTTTTACTGAAATTTATATAACAAGGATTAGCGAGTTTTTCTCTACAAATCTGTGTTTGGTTTTTAAAATCAACAACTTGATGATCGACATCAATCGATCGGAAAACATGCACAGGTCGCCAAATCGCAAGCGCTGGGAACAGCTTGACGCATCTTCGGGCAACCCTCTACGTACGTACGTAGTCGCGTCAGCACGGACGCGGTCAGATTTCTTGACTGCGCATGACAGCGGCGCAATTAATGAGCAGGACGCGCGGAATACAGTAGCGCGCTGTCGTGCGCAGTCACGAAATCTGACCGCGTCCGTGCATGTTTTCCGATCGATTGATGTTGATCATCAAGTTGTTGATTTTAAAAACCAAATACAGATTTGTAGAGAAAAACTCGCTAATCCGTGTCATATAAATTTCAGTAAAAACAAATGCGATTTTCATTTCGATAAAGTTTGTTCGCTTAAGTACGGCGCACAGTTGCACATTCTTCCTCAGTATGGGTTCTTGCTTTCACTTAATGTATGGTTGGTCATTATTTGAGGCAAAAATAAGTACAGCAAGTACTAAAAGTGCTTTTCAGCAGCAGCGTCACGGTCACCAACACACAAAACTGCAACCTTGGCACCTGTCCAACAGGTTAAGAACAATGCAAAGTATTGTTAGCAAGCTGTGCTTGTTTGCACACATTGAATGAAAAATTCTGCGATTGAATAGAGGTTCGATAGCTCTGGCGTAAAGCGCCTCAGATGCTTGCTACAGTCAAATATGTTAGAATCGGAATAAAATTGAATCGGTTATTGGCTATTGTTGTGAAAAAATAAGCGGACAAAATGTTAACTAAAGCACATGCATACAAGGTTTTTTAGGTAACCATGAAAAGTAGAAACTTCATACCGGTCAGCTTTAAGACGGAAAGTACTTTTTCGGAAAGTCTCACAACTTTTTTGGATGTCTGAGAACTTTTCGATCTCAACAATACTCTTACTTTATGAATTTACCTTCTTCATGAGTAGGGTTTACCCTGATATTTTTCGAAATATTTCGAAAAATAACAGGATTTTCCTGTTATTTTAATTGCTGATATTTTTTGGGATTTCAGTACTGTTATTGAAATTCCTGATATTTTTAGGAATATCAGGATCCTGTTATTTAATTCCTGATATTTTTTGGGATTTCAGTACTGTTATTTAAATTTTGATATTTTTTAGAATATCGGGATCCTGCTATTGAATTCATGATATTTTTTGGAAGAACAGGAAAAAGATAATAAAAAGAGTAATGCCAGTCAGACTTTATTGCCAGTTATCTGCCAGAGAAAGCTCCATTGCATCAGTAATTGACAGAGCGAATATAACAATACGACAAGCGAAAACTGTGATAAGTAGTAAAAGAATAGTGTTTTCCTCCTATTTACTTGTTTGCGAGAGAAAACTGAAAAAATGCATTTGCTCGCATTTTTCGAAAAAATCAATATTTCGTAATATTTCGAAATAATCTTGATATAATTTAGAATATCAGTTTCCTGTTTTTTAATTCCTGATGTTTTTGAAATAACAGGATCCTGTTATTTATGTCCTGAAAAAATGTTTCAATCAGGGTAAACCCTATTCCTGAGGACCCTGGACTACACCTAGTTGACCTACGCCTAACGACTCCATAGTGCGATCATCGATGGGCCCAGGTGAGATTGGCACTAATCCATGAGACACCCCTCTTCTGCAAGCAAACCCTGACTGACAACCTTTCATTCGCTTCTTTAATACTGTTTGAATGCAAAAATATTGCTTACAGCACCGGGGCCGGACCGGGCTCGATCCAGAAAAATCAGTTCGGTCTCATGACTAGGTCCGGATTAAGAGGTCGGGGGGCACATACTCGAAATTAATTTTGCGTTTTCTTGCGGGAAAATGGCAATTTGTCCTAATTCACATAATTACGGTCCACCGCAAGCAAACATTTTGACGATTTCTAGCGCCGCAGGCAAAAATTCTGAATACATATCGTGCTGATGTTGCTTGGGGCCCTCTCTCTGGCGGGCGGGGGGCCTCCCTAAACGACGAAAGACCGTGGAGCCTCGGGCGACGTGACCCAGGCGCGAAGCCAGAACTCAAGGACGGGGGAGGGGGCTAATCGGCTCTTCAGGTAGGCAAATCGGAAAACGATAAGGTGGGAGGGACCCTTCTTGCTTTTTTCGGACCTCAAAATGACGGGGGGTTGGCCAGACTGATGGGGAGGGGCTGCGCCCCCCCGTCCCCCCTTAGCTTCGCCACTGGCCTAAGCCTAAGCCAACACAAAGAAGCCAAGGTCGATTCCCGATTTTTTGGATTTACCCAGAGTTTTTTCTGAGATCCGAAAAAAGTTGAGGGTCCCCCTTTGAAAAATTTTATTTACCCCCCCCCCCCAGTGTTCCATTTAATTGAGTAAGTGCTGCAAAGGTGTGTTGAGGGTAATGTCGTTGGTTTGATGGTTCACCTCATACAGGCGCGTAACCAGAAAGTCACGTGGTAAGGAGACAACGAGACGTTCGATCATTAGGGTCTAAGATTGGTTTGGTCATTACCATGGAGACAGCCAATTTAATCGTAGACCCTAAAGATCGACCGTCTTGTTACCCCCCCCCACTTGACTTTCTGTCTACGCGCCTGACCTCAAACATGAAAAAATAATTCAAATAGTGCGCCCCTCGTCCCCCTCCCTAGCTTCGCCCCTGACGTGGCCCATGTGGCCCATGTATAATCCGGACCTGCCCATGACTGCTGTCTGTTTGTTACAAGATACCTGGTAAAAACACACCATCCTACATTCTCACGATAGGTGCTGCCCACGAAGGCACCATTGACAATATGCGGTGGACGGAGAATCTCTTTCATTCCGAATTATTCAATGTTCAAGCCAAAAACATGATCGAGTGCAAATATATCGCCGCCATCTGTGCAAACATCGATGGGAATGTTGTTCATAGATCGCCGAATAATAACTGTTTTACATAAAAGAACAGAGACAAGAAAAAATATCATTTGCATTTCGTGCTTCGATTGATTGCTGAAGAGAGGAGCGGTTTTATGTCCGGTATCGAGAAGATACAGTAGTTCTCGCCTCCTCAGTCGTCATGAGACTTGCGATAATTCTGTGCCTCATCCTGACTGTATTATTGGTCGCAACATCGACCGCAGAAGGCCAATCTACCACCGCAGATCCTTCTGTCCACAAAGTGAGCGAATGTCTTTCGTTCTGAGATCCAAACAGTTACCGTACATTGGTGTAACCGGCTGTTTCCTAGCTGTTTCCACTCCCCCTCCGAGAGGTGGGCCAGATCTGACCCCTAGGGGAGATTTAGTACCAAAAATTTTCGACCCCGAGGGGGAATATCCCCCCGGCGGCCTCCAAAACTCCACTCTATCCAGTGCTTCCCCAAAAAAATTATAGTGCTCTATCCAGTGCTTGTCCACTAAGTGGCGAAAACGTTTCATCCCCCCAACCTTTTGGCATCCCGGGGAATCTAGACCCTTGGGGGGGAGGATATCCTCCCCCCATCCCCCCGTGCCCACCTCTGCCCCTCCTCTGACGCCTCGGTCGAGGAGGTATCTAGCTGTTTCCTACCCCACCCTCCCTCCCGCCGAAGGCCTGATAAGCACTGGATAAAATGAACCTTCACCGAAAAAAAATTTTTGACTTTTTTGAATTTTTGTGCCCGTTTTTTGAATTTTCGCGCCCATGTTTTGAATTTTTGCGCCAAAATCTCGACACGAAAAGTGGTACGGTAGGTTCCCCCCCTCCCCGAGGGTCGCCAGGAGATAGTCGGCCTCGGACCCCATTCACACCTATGTTACCGTAAATGTCCCACCCTTCAAATTGACCCCTCTAGGCCAAAAACCCATGGGTCCCCCTTAACTTTTTGGCTTATTATGAGCGATGGTCACCTTCATCGACCGTTTGAAATATTGCAGCCCCCGGGGCTCTATTCGGCCGTAATACCACAACTGTTCATGGTGCAAGCAATTAAACTAGCATAGTTAAGTTAAAAGTTGACATGTTTCCGTGAATGAAATGATCCTTATCGTATGGCAGACGCCAACTAATAACAGTAGAATTACGCTTAATAAATAAGACCAAATGAATAAATGAAAAATCAGATCGAAAGAGTACGTAGAGTGTTTTCTTTTTTAAAGTTCGAGTTCCGCCAATATCCGGATACAGAAAAATACCCGTAAAATACAATAATTTAAGCAATTTCAAGCGTAAGTTTGCGGTCAATTGATTTGACTGACAATTTACATAAATATTTTTTTTATTTCATGTTTTCTTGTATTGCGGTCTGAAACAACTTAATCGATTTCAGTAAAGAATTGTAAAAACAAGATCATTTGGAAAAATTTGTTATTAATTAGTGAGATTTTTTTGATTTATAATTGACTTAACATAGGTTTTGTTTAATTGCATTGATTTAAGTGCGACTGCTTCATATTCAGTGGAGGAATCCGTGCCCCATTCTGCTTCACAGCCAGTGTTGTTTTTTATACCTGTGGTTACCTGATTTTTATACTTATACCAAGGTATAGTTTAAGAACGAAAATACCGTATTTCTTCCAATAGACGCCCAGGGCGTCTATTTTTTCAATCAAGCTATTTTGCTATTTGAGTTTATTTCACTTAAATAAAGTGCCGTATTGCGAACAAATATCCCATATCTGTTTTGAATGTGCACATAACATATTTGCACAACTTATTATCGAAAATTGCAAAAAATCCTGTCACAGAACTGCAATATTGACTAATATCGTCATTTATTCAGGTATCTATGCGCCAATGACATCAACTGGTGATATCGTAGTCGACAACGTGTTGGTTTCCTGCCACAGCATCATCCATGAACAATATCTGATGCAGACATTCTTCAAGGGTGTCGGCTATTACGTCGAGTGGACTAAGGAACCCCGGCGACCTCCCCCCTCCGGGTCGCGAATTATTAATTCACCTACCGATCTCCTCATCACGTGATCACGTGCCACACGTGCCT